>CM035406.1:37084308-37349308 GCA_020310875.1 Ceratopteris richardii
AATAAGAATAGAATATGTGTGCTTTGGAATACGTCTAGACCTTTTCCCAAAACTCTTGGAATAAATATGCCAGGTGTTGGTAGAATTGTCATTTACCTCAAGTGGGGCAACATGGCTGGTTCATGCTTCCACCGTGGGAACCTAGGACACTATTCCAAGAATTGTCCTTCTTTGAAAACTGACGGTGTTAACCTTGTTCCCACTTGTCCCGGGAGTAAAATATTGGTTCTTGAGGAGCAGATTTTTGGCAAGCAAAGGATAATGCCTCCTAATCACGGGTTTGTTGGACACATGTCAGCCACTAGGTCACCAACTGATCAGGCTTCTGGTTCCAAAAGGAAAGAAAAAATGAATGAAAGACAAGTGCATCCGATAGCTCCTGTTACTCGAGCTAAGCTGAATGTATATAAACGTAGAGAAGGTGAAGGAGTTAGCAAGGAGGCTATGGGCCGCAGGGAAAGTGATGTAGGGAAAAGAGTGGTTGATAATGATGGTTTTACGCAAGCTAGTTATAAGAAAGCTCTTCTTCGTGGAAAAAGAAGCAAATTTCAGTTTGGGTATTCGGCTTCTCCTTTAAATGAGGCTAATCCTGCATCTCTTTCTGAGGAATATATGACTGATTACTTTGATAATATGGATATTGTTTTGCAAGATTTAGCTCTCGGGACGGGTCCTCCCACTTTGCTCCTTTGATTTCATGAAATTAGCTACGTGGAATTTACAAGGTCTGGGACAATATGGTAAATGGACAAGGTTGTGGAGGTGGATTATTAGGCAACAATTAGATGTGATGGCAATACAAGAGCACAAGAAGCATGACCATGCTGGACTGTCTCTTTGCACAAAGGACTTTCAATTGCGATATAATGGCATTAAAAATGAATATTCAGGCTTCCTTTTCACATTAGGGAGGATATTCAGTTCGCAGTACTGTTTGATGATCTGTCGGGTAGATTTATTATATTACATCTGATGCTACATGAGGTGTCTTATATTTGCATAAATATTTATGTGCCTAACTCGGCTCGGGAAAGGATTCAGGTTTGGAAAAGCCTTTTGCAGGTAATTTAGCATTCTGTAAGCTCTCAGCTATGGAGACATGCTCGTATTTTGTTGTCCGGGGACTTCAATATGGTTGATGCTGATGTTGACTCCACAACTACTTCTTCTTTTATTTCTTCACAAGAAAGTCGGATTTGGAAGGAAATTCTCTATAAGCTTCATTGCAAGGACTTATGGAACTCCATTGGAGGACATACAATCAGATGCACCTTTCATTCAAGGTCACATAAGAAAGCTATGAGCAGACTTGATAGATGCTATATGCACAATTTAGATGCGACATCTTCAATGTGGATAGATGCCACGATGCTTCTTTCAGATCACAACCCTTTGGTGATTGATGTTCGTGAACCTCACTGGAGCTCTTGCGTGCCGGACAAACTTTTTAGAATCCCGTTGAGAATTAATCATTCCTGTCTATAGACATCAATGTTTAAATCTGAAGTTTGCAACTTAATTCAACATGTACTTTCATTGAAGGTATCAGCCTGTATGAAATGGGAAGTCTTTGTGTTAGGCATGCAAGATGTCATTAGGGATTGTGGAAAATTCTTCTCTAATGTTCTTAAATCAGCTAGATTGGAAGCGGAACAGATTATACTTACCATGACCGAAAAGGTAGATGCTGGACAATTACTTTCTGACAAGGAGAATAATAGATTATGTGATGCATACACGTGCTTGCAGATAATTGAGAATAATGCCATTCAATCAGCTAAAATCAGAGCTAGGTGTGCTGAAGTGACTTATCTTCATGCCAATTCGTGATGTTTTTTTGATTTTTTGTAGGCTAAGCATTTAAGGCTTCAGATATCTATGCTTGAAATGGATAGTTTAACTCTTCGGGATGGAGATTCCATAGCTGCTTATTGTACATATCATTTTTGTAACTTGTTTGCTTCAACGTATAAATCAGACGAGGCATGGTTTACATCTTTGCAGGAATTACTTGCTTTACTCTTGCAAATGCTTGCTTCACATATGGCTTATGCCTGTGAGAAAAGTATATCTCAGGAAGAAGTTTTCATGGCTCTTAAACTTCTTAAAAATGGAATGGCACCAGGAATGGATGGCATTTCAAAAGAATTTGTGTTAGCCTTTTGGCCCTACCTTAAGGATTTGCTCTTGAATGTCTGTAATGAAATATGGATGCAGGAGAAGATGCATTACTCATTCAAACTAGGCAAGGTAAAGCTTATTTCTAAATTGGATGCTCCCAAACGGATAGGGGATTGGAGACCTATCACGAGGATGAGCATAATTTATAAAATTTTTGCCAAGATTTTTGCCTCACGATTCAAACCCTTTATTCACAAGGAGTTCATCCTTCTCAGATTGGGTTTGTGCATCAGAGATCTATCTTTGATAGCATTTTCTTTACTCAGTTGTTGGTGGAACATGCCGCTACTTCCAATCAACAAGTGGTTGGTTTGCAAATTGATTTTGAAAAAGCCTTTAATCGTATACGCTGGGATTTTATTGCCATAGTACTTAAAAAGCTTGGATTTGGAATTAAATTCTCTCGATTGATTTACATTTTGGCCCAAGACAGTGCCTCCCATCTCGAAATAAATGCAAGACTTACAGAGGTATTTCCTATTGAGCGATCCATGCGCCAGGGTTGCCCTTTGAGTCCTCTTCTATATGCATGAGCCTCTTCGCCTTTGTTCTTCTTGTTAGAAGCTAGAATGAACTCTCGTTGCATTCATGGTATCCTTTTCCATGGACTTTACCAAATTGTAGTAGGGTTTGCTCATGACACTTTTATCTTTGCTAAAGCTGATAAGGAACACGTGGACAATATTATTGATACTTTAGCGCCTTTCTCTGAAGCATCGGGTTTGTATATAAATAAGAAAAAATCAGCACTTGTTAATATCTCTGCACAGGGTTTTCAGAACATCCACTGGGAGGGTACTAAAATTGAAAAGGGAACTGTTTTCAGACATTTAGGATATCCATTGGGTATCAATGTGTCTAACAAGGACAAGATTGAATGGGTAATGCGCAAAGTTCAGTACAAAGTAAGTATGTGGTATGCTTCGCAGTTGCCATTACATGCAAAGATAAGAATTGTACAAGCTTTTTTGCAGCCTTACGTTATGTATTACTTATTGCTTCTGGATTGGAAAACGTGTCACATTAGAGAATTTGAATGTTTGCTGAAGAGCTTCTTGTGGAATAAAAAACATAATCGGGCGATGGTGCTTTCCGCCTGGGATTATGTGTGTCAACCTAGGATTAATTGGGGCCTTGGAATACTAAATCGATAGTCACATACAATTGCTAGAAGAGAAGCTTTTATAATGCGGGTTTATAATGCCGGTTACCTCTGCCCATAGGTCTCTCTGGCTTTAAATTTTTTGGAAGACAATAGAGAGTGCAGAGGTTCGCTTTAAGGGGGCTTGGAAACTGGATGCTTGGAATAAGTTTTTTTCTCATGCTCCATTACATACTTCTTTGCCCACATTGAATTTCCTTTTGAGAAGTTTCAAATTGGCTGCATCTTACTTGAAATGGAATTGAAGACAACGTTATATAGGAAATTCTTTTGCTTCATTATCTCTTTACTGGACTTTCTTATTGAATCCTTCTATTGCTCATTCACTTGGGGCGGCAGCCAGACATTTGAATAACAAGGGAATTGATTCTATTGCAAAATGCTATGACTCTAAGTGGGAATTGCTATCTTTTCCGATTGTTAGAAGACTTTATTTGGTAAGTCCGGCGTAGAGGTCTGCATGGGTGAAGTTAACACTTTTTTTGCACAAATTTCAAATACCTTTGTCTCTTGACGCTTCATATCCATGGAGGGATTGGCTACTTGCAAAACATACAAGGTGGGGGACTGGTGCAGCTAGCACTTTTTATCGTTCGCTCTCTTTCCCTGGCAACATAGCCATTCAATGTAATTCTCGATGGAAGCTTAGAAAGCATTCTTCATGGTGGTGCTCAAGATTTCATACTATTTGGTATTCATCTTTACCCTTCAAGATGAGGATTTTCATGTGGAGGATCTTTGTGGGTCATTTTACTCTGGGAGCATTTCTTTCCAAGCATGGCTTACAGGGTGTACGTTGTCCGCAGTGTTCATCTTACGCAAAAAATATGAGGCATGCTTTTTGGGAGTGCCGACGTATTCAGAGATGCTGGAATACCTTGTTTCTTTTTTCCATTTGGGATAGAAAGCCCACTAAGGGGGACTTTACTTTCTTTTTTTTTGATAGCGGACACACAATTTTGGATTGGATAAGAAAGAGATGTATATTTTTGCTTCTGTGAAACATATGGGTGCTTAGAAATGCCAAAGCATTCAGAAACAAGATTTCAGATCAAAATTTCTCTTGGAAATTATGCACAGTGTATCTACGTCCTGATATAGCCGCTATGCCTTCTGCAGAGAGGATTGCCTATGCTTCTTTTCTTGATGTCATTTGATTCTGCTCTCGCAAATGTATGATGAGTTGAAGGCCGGTTTACTGGTGCAGGGTAGTAGGATAGTTTTTTCTTTACACTTATAGGAGAATATGAGAGTTTTTACTTAGGCTGGTGTTGTAGGCCGTTTGACGAGGGAATAGGGGAATGAGTATCCCTACTCGCATTCTTGTACATCATTCTTTGATTATGAAATAAAGTGACTTTTTTCGCACATGTATGATGAGTTGAAGGCCGGTTTTCTGTTGCAGGGTAGAAGGATAGTTTTTTCTTTACACTTATAGGAGAATCTGAGAGTTTTTACTTAGGCTGGTGTTGTAGGCCGTTTGACGAGGGAATAGGGGAATGAGTATCCCTACTCGCATTGTTGTACATCATTCTTTGATTATGAAATAGAGAGAGAGAGAGAGAGAGAGAGAGAGAGAGAGAGATACCTCCTCGTCCGAGTTGGGCGTCTTGTCTGAGTAGAGATGCTCGTCTGCTGCGTTTGCATTTGCTGCGATTTAAGGTTCGCACTTTCTTTATCGGAGGCTTCGCCTGTACATAAGGGTGTAATTAGGGTTTGCGTCAGTATATACATCATGTAGAACAACAGTTCGACAGTTAGGGTTTCGGTTTTCCTGAGATCAGCGATTCAGATATTAGGATTAGTCGGCGTTTACAAAATTTTTTCCACTACAAGGTGCTCCTCTCAGCAGCTCGTCAGGGAGACCTTCTGTACATCGTGGACATAAAGTGGTAGAGTATAGCAGGTGGTGCAGGGAAGTGAATTGCCTCTGGGATAAATCATGGCTTCTTCTGTGGAAATGCAAGCTACTGAACCTGTGTCTAATGCTTCATTGCAGCAAGGTACTCAAGATGAGGTGGTTATTCCTCAAACACCCTTGTCAAAACAAATGGATATTGATAAATTAAAATGCATAATGGAAGATGCTCTCACTCATGATGTAAATATGAAGGGGGATTTGAAGATATGGTGGATTCAGATATGGATTGTACAACTACCTCTTCTGTGGTGTCCTCACAAGAAAGTATGGTATAGAACGAAATATTAAATATGTTGATTTGTAAAGATATTTGGGGTTATATTGGAGGTCATACGCTTCGTTATACTTACCATTTGAGATCACATAAGAAAGTGATGAGCAGATTGGATAGATGTTATTATTCTCATGTATCTACTTTGAGTGCAACATCCAAAATGTGGGTAGATGTTACAATGCTTCTCTCGGATCATAACCCTTTGCTCGTATCCCTTAAAGAAGTTGATTGGAATTCATGTATCCCATTTAGCTCGCCAAGAATCTTGTTGAGAGTAAATCACTCTTGGATGCAAACTTTTTTGTTCAAGTCAAAGGTGCAAATTTTGATTCAGCATGTGCTCTCATCGAAGGTTTCTGCTTGTATGAAATGGGAATTTTTAGTGGCAAAATTACAAGACGTGATTAGAGACTGTGGTAAAGTTTTCTCTAAAATTCTCAATTCTGCCAAGTATGAAGCTCAACAACTTATCTCCCTCATGTCTGAAAAGGTTGATTTTGGACAGCTGCCTTCTGAGGAGGAATACGCTCATTTCTATAAGGCATATAAATGCTTGGAGGTAATTGAAAATCAGGCCATCCAATCTTCCAAAATCAGAGCCAGATGCACAGAAATGAATGATTTGCATGCAAACTCTAAATGCTTTTTTGATTTTCTTCGATTTAAACGCCTTAAGGATATGATTTCTCATCTTGAAGTTGATGGCTCAATCATTAATGATGGGAATTCCATTGCTGCAATTTGCTTAGAGCATTTTCAAAATCTATTTGCAGCTTCTTATAAATTTGATGATGCATGGTTTGAAGCTCTTCATGAATCTTTGCGATACACCCCTCAGCTCCTTGATTCTCTGATGACGGCTACATATGGGAAAAGTATTTCTAAGGAAGAGGTCTACATGGCTCTTAAATCTTTAAAAAATGGAAAAGCACGAGGCTTGGATGGTATCACGAAAGAATTTGTAGTGACTTTTTGGCCTCTTCTAAAAAATCTTGTTCTTGATGACGAATTTGGGATTGGAGACCTATTACAATGATGAGCATTATCTATAAAATATTTGCTAAAGTATTTGCATTAAGGCTCAAGTATATTATTCATAAGGTAGTTCATCCATCTTACGTTGGGTTCATACATCAAAGGTTGATTTATGATAACATCTTTCTCACTCAAATGTTGATGGAACATACAACTTTGATAACAATGTTGATAACAACTTAGGTTTGCTCTTAAATCTTTTAAAAATGGAAAAGCTTCAGGCTTGGATGGTATCACAAAAGAATTTGTAGTGACTTTTTGACCTCTTCTAAAAAATTTGTATGTAACGAAATATGGAAAGATGAAAAGATGCCATATACATTCAAGTTAGGTAAGATTAAACTTATTCCGAAACTGGATATTCCTAGATGCATTGGGGATTGGAGACCTATTACAATGATGAGCATTATCTATAAAATATTTGCTAAAGTATTTGCATTAAGGCTCAAGTATATTATTCATAAGGTAGTTCATCCATCTTAGGTTGGGTTCATACATCAAAGGTTGCTTTATGATAACATCTTTCTCACTCAAATGTTGATGGAACATACAACTTTGTGAGATCAGGAAGCAATTGGGATGCAATTTGATTTTGAAAAAGACTTTGATCTAATTCCATGGGAATTCATTGCTATAGCACTTAAAAAACTTGGTTTTGGAGTCAAATTTTCTAGGCTCATTTACATCCTGGCTCAAGGCAGTGCTTTCCATGTGGAGATAAACGGGAGGCTCTCTGCACCGTTTCCCATTGAGCGTTCTATGCATCAAGGCTTTCCTCTAAGTCCGTCATTTTATGCTTTAACATCATCGCCAATGTTCTATCTCTTGGAAGCAAAGATGAATTCGCAATGTATTCATGGTATTTCTCTTTATGGGGTTCAACAAATTGCAGTTGGCTTTGCGGATGATACATTGATTTTTGCAAGAGCTGAAAGTCAGAATGTCAAAATATTCGATGCATTCTGGATTCTTTGGCTCCTTTTTCCGAAGCATCTTCATTGAAGACTAATATGAAAAAATCGGCAATCGTAAATATCTCTACACGACAATTCCAATCCCTTAAATGGGAAGGCCCTAAAATTGAGAGAGGCATTTGGGATACCCCTTAGGTATTGGTGTCCCTATTAAAGATAAAGTCGAATGGGTTTTGTGCAGAATTAAGTGCAAAATAGATAAATGGTTTGCCCCGCAATGGCCATTACATGCCAGGATAAGGATTGTACAAACTTTTATGCAATCTTATATTATGTATTACTTACTGCTGCTAGATTGGAAGAAAAATCAGTTACTCATCTTTGATAGGTTGATAAAGAATTTCCTCTTGAACAAAAAGCATAGCTGGGCATTGGTCCTTTCATCATGGTAGTATGTCTGCCAGCCCAGAGATAAAGGTGGGCTGGGATTTTTGAATTTGCATTTTCACTTAGTGGCTAGAAGAACAACCTTTATTATGCACATTAACTCTTCTCATAGACCTTTATGGGTTTCCATTTTCTGGAAGTTTATAGAAAATGCAGAGGTGAACTTCAAGGGAGCTTGGAAGCTTGATGTATGGGATAAGTTCTTTTCTCATGCTCCACTACAAACTTCTTCACATCAATGTTTTGCTCCACCAATTCAAAAATACACTTTCTACCTTGAAGTGGAATGGAAGATAACGCTATGTAGGGAACTCCCTTGCCTCAGTATCGCCATACTGGTCATTCTTAACAAATCCGCCTATTGCTTACTCTTTAGGAGCTGCAACAAGATATTTTAATAACAAAAGGATTGATTCCATTGCAAAATGCTATAACTCCAAATGGGAGATTTCTCCCTTCTCGGTGATATGGAGAACTTATGCCGTGGGGGCAACATACAGGTCTAAATGGCTTCAAATAGTTTCTTTGTTGCAGCAATATCAAATACCTCTTTCGATTGATGCGTCTGACCCGTGGCAGGATTGGTTGCTTGCAAAACATACTAGATGGTGGACTGGTAAATCAAGCATGTATTACCGCACACTGCTTGCTTATGATAGTATTGCTTCTCAATGTAATCAGAGATGGAAATTTAAAAAATCCGATTCTTGGTGGCATTCAAGGTTGAGTTCGATCTCGAATTCCTCGTTCACTTATAGAATGAAAATTTTCATGTGAAGAATCTTTGCCGGCCATTTCAAATTAGGGGCATTCCTATGTAAACATGGACTTCAAGGCGTGAGATGTCCACATTGCATTTCATACGCTGAAAATATGCGGCATGCATTTTGGTCATGTTCACACATTCAAAGATGGTGGAATATTCTCTTCTTATTTTCTATCTGGAATGTAAAGCCGACCAAATTTGATTGTACTTTTCTGTTTTTTGATTGCACAAATAATGCTGCTAACTTGATTAAAAGAAGATTTATCTTCCTATTACTCCGTAATATTTGGATGCTAAGAAACTTCAAGATATTGAAGAATAAAATGCAAACGCCAAATTTCTCTTGGCAATATTGTAAAACTCAACTGTGGCTTGATATAATTGTTATGCCCCCTGTAGACAAAATAGCGATCATTGCATTGCTTCAATTTGACATAAATTGATTGTGCTCTCCAACTACACTAGACAAGATTTTGGAGATACACTTCTAATTACAAGAGCACCCACGTAGGGAAAATGATACAAGAATATGTAACTGATACAATACGTCCCACAACTCGGGATTGATAGGTATGGAAAACTGGACTAGAGATGATACAAGAGATCCCACAACCCGGGATCGTAAGTATGGAACAAGATATCTTGATTACAAGAACTCCTTGTGGGAGATGAACTAGATACAAGAAAGAACTCGACAAGATCTCGTACTGTGAGATTACAAGAGGACAAGTCAGGATGTCCAAGAACTAGACTAGACAAGACTGGAACAAGGAACAAGACAAGAACTGGAACTGGAACTTGGAGAGTACTTACTTGGCGGTCACGACTCCTTGAGCTCCCAAGATTGGTATTGAAAAGATTGGGAGTGAATGTGGCTAACCCCTCCTTATATAGGTTTTCCAAGGGAGGTTGAAGGGCAGTTACGGATTGATGATGTCATCAATGATGTCATCAATTCAAAGCATGATCTCTGGATGTCAAGATCAAGCAAGAAAACAGTCGAACTTAGGGTTTTGGAACGTTTCGGATGCAATGGAAGCATTGATTTTTCCTAATTCTGAACCAATCATGAGATATAGGATTCACATGGAATCTGAGATTCAGGATGGTTTCCTTTGTCCATGACATCACCTCCCCCTCAAGCGACGAGTTCCACGAGGAGCGGTCATGTTCTCTAGTCTCAGCTTCATTGGATTTCTCTTATGGAATTCTCGAACCTTGATTGGTGCTCTTTGAAGGATTTGTGCACGTTCCCAAGTACGATCACTGATGTCATACCCTTTCCAATAAATAAGGTACTCTAATCTTCCTCGGGATATTCTCGAATCTAGGACATGCTTGGCTTCAAATTCTTCATGATCATCAATCTCAATAGGTGGTGAAGGACTAGGTCTCTCCCCCCTCAATGGTGAAATCTGATATGGTTGCAACATGGATACATGGAAAACTGGATGTATTCTCATGGTACTTGGTAACTGGAGCTTGAAGATGACTGGATTAATCTTGGCCAAGATGGTAAATGGACCAAATCTTTGATGATCTAACTTTGCACAAGGCCTTGAAGTTTGCAAATTGTTTCTGAGTAACCATACTTTATCCCCAATTTGATACGATGGATTTTGGACACAATGCTGATCTGCATAGTACTTATATTGTTCTTGAGCTTTATGGATCTCTTCCTTGAGTTCTTTGTGAATGTCCATCAGGGACCCTGGGCCTTGTCTCTGGAAGCTTGGTTCTTGACATGATTTCAGAGTTTTATATCCATCCTTGGATGTTGTCCATGGTTTGTAAAGAAGGGAGTTTTCTTAGTAGATGCATGAACACTATTGTTATAGGCAAACTCTGCAAAGGGTAACAACTCAAACCAATCATTTTGGTGATAGTTGCTAGTGCAAGAGAGATATTGCTCTAGGACTTGATTCACCTGTTTTGTTTATCCATAGTCTATGGATGATTTGTTGTAGATAGTTTAACTTGAACACCAAGGAGCTTGCAAAGACTGTTCCAAAAGCTGGATATGAACTGTGGACCTCGATCACTGACAATATCATCAGGCAATCCATGGAGCCTAAAGATGTATCTGAGAAAAAGTCTAGCAGTGGCTACACCTGTGATTGCCTTTGTAGTTGGAATGAAGTGTGCCATCTTTGTAAATCTATCCACAATAACAAGAAAGGGATCATACTTATCTGACTTTGGTAGATGTGTGATGAAATCCATAGACAATGAAGCCCATGGCCTTTCTGGAATAGGTAACGGTTGCAAGAGGCCATGAGGTTTATGTCGCAGTACCTTAGATCTATTGCAAGTGTCACAGGTTCGAATATATTCTTTGACTTCCTTCCACATTTGAGGCCACCAAAAATCCCTTGATATGAGTTCTATTGTTTTATTTACTCCAGAATGTATGTCCTACTTTAAGGTTGTCATGACGTTGTTGAAGTACTTGGATCCTAGGCTTTCTTGGAGGGATATACAATAGGTTCTTATAGAATAGTAACCCGTCCTTTTCTTGAAATTTGTTTACTTCTTGGACTTTTCCTTCTTGAGTTTTTTGCTTAACATTACAAAACAATTCATCTTGTGGTAGATTCTCACGGATCAAAAATGATTCAAGGCTGAATCTTCATGATGGGTTGAAGAGATAGCCGCTAACTGGAGATGCTCAGACTTGAGTAATACACTCTCTTGTTGATCAAAGTGTTTCATGCTTTACAATAGCAATCAAGGAAAAAGAAGAAGAAGGACCTACTGTGGAGTCTTTGGTATTAGGAGAACCAGCTAAAGATTCTCGAAGGGGTAAAGTTTTGAGAGGAGTTGAAGGAAGCCAAAAAGAAGAAGAACTAGTAGAAAGCATTTTCCCATTGGTGGAAGTTCCAGTGGGATGGACGCAGGAAAAGACCCTGGAGATCACCATCAATGATAGTCCAGCATTCACCAAGGAAATGTTGCTCAAGGATTAGGAAGAGACAATTCTCAAGCTAGTTAAGGAAGTCAACTTAGGAGAAGAAGAAATTCCACAAAATCTTCTACTGGCAAGTTGGTTGTGGGACCACCCTCTTCTTGTCATGGAGGTAATAACATTCATGAATAATTTTAAAGACGTATTTGCATGGAGTTACAAAGATTTGACAGGAATACCAAAAGAGCTTGGAATACGTACTATCCCTCTGGTGGTAGAAGCTCGGCCAATTAGAGGGAAAATGTATAGGCTAAATCCCAAATATGCAGAAGCAGTCAAGAAGGAAATCCAGAAAATGGAGGAAGCAGGTATCATAATTCTTGTAGAACATTCAGAATGGTTGTCCTCCATGGCCATCGCACCTAAGAAGAAACCTAATAAAATCAGGGTTTGTGTGGATTTCCGAGCATTAAATAAGGTAACCATCCCTGATGGGTTTCCCACCCCCTTTTCTCAACAAGTGATTGAAGATGTGGCAGGTCATGTTCTGTACAGTTTCATGGATGGTTTTAGTGGATACAATCAACTAGAAATCCATCCTGAAGATCAACCAAAAATAACCTTTCTAACTCCTTGGGGAACCTATATCTACACCAAAATGGCTTTCGGCCTTAGAAATGCACCAGCCACTTTCAATAGGACAGTATATCTTATCTTCAACAAGTTGCTCCTAAAATTCTTAAGGATTTTCATGGATGACTTTTCAGCCTTCTTTGAAGAAGCCTGCACCATTGCAGTAGAAAATGTACCAAAACATTTGAAGCAATTAGAACAAGTATTCTAGCCTTGCAGAGAGACACGTTTGAAACTTAACCCTAACAAATGTCATTTTCTGGTAACCTAAGGTACCTTGTTAGGACATGTGGTCTCTGCTAAAGGGATGACTCCAGATCCAGATAAGGTAATGTCAATTCTTAAGCTTCCAAGACCTATAAATGCTAAAGAGGTCTAGAGCTTCTTGGGGCACAGAGGATATCACGGCATGTATGCAGAGGTAGCACGGCCACTTTCACGACTTACGAGTACAAGCTTTCCCTTTCAATGGTTTGAAGAAGAAGAATTTGCATTCACGTATCTGAAACAAAGGTTGGCATCTGCACCTATACTCATCTCACGAGATTGGTCTAAGACATTTCATGTGCATGTAGATGCAAGCTTGTATGCAGTAGGAGCTATACTAACTCAACCAAGCGAAGCACACAAATTAGACCAGCCCATTCATTACGCGAGTAGGCTCCTCTCAAAAGCCAAGAAGAACTATAGCACTACAGAAAGGGAAGCATTGGCTATTGTATTTTCCCTCAAGAAATTCAGACACTATTTATTAGGCACTACATTCACAGTGATTACTGATCATCAAGCTTTAAAATATTTGTTGAATAAGCCACAAGTCACAGGAAGAGTATGGAGATGGTTGCTTCTCTTTCAAGAATTTGATTTCGAAATTGTACATAGAAGCGGTAGGCAACATGTCATTGCAGACCACCTCTCTCGCATCAGACACCCAACTCAAGCAACAAAGGGAGTAGAAGATGATTTCCCAGATAGCCAGATATACAAGGTAAATGTAGCACCTATATGGTATGATGGAAAGGGTCAATTCCGTACTGGGTCAACTCCATTGGAAAGGGGTAGACTCCCCTTGAAAAGTAAGAATTTCATAATGGCAAAAGACACCATCTATAAGGTTGGTCCTGATGGGATGTACAAAAAATGTCTTCAACCACATGAAACTGAAACTGTTCTTCAATTGGAACATGACGGTAAGTCTAGTGATCACTTTCCTGGACATATCACTGCAATAAGGATACTCCAAAGTGGCCTATGGTGGCCATATCTCTTCAGAGATGCCTCTAAATTTGCAAAGGTATGTGATGTTTGTCAACGATGTGCGCCTAAACTGACACGACAAAGGAACCAACCACTTAATATCTCTGTAGCTTGGCAACCCTTTGAGTATCTACAAACCTTTCCACCCACTCCCAATACTACTACCACCACTACCATTTTCCTCTTGCTACTCATAGGCATTATGCTACTAACTTTTTCTACCTCCTATTACATAAGGATTCTCCTCCCTTATCCTTTGTATGCCACTTCTCTAGACAAAGAATGGCAAAAGATCAATTTATACCACTTACATGGGCGACCTCTCCTCCACTTTGGGCAACCTTACCTCCTCCTCCCTCTCAAGCTAGCAGGGCCAACATGGGCGACCTCTCCTCCACTTTCACCTTAACCATTCTTTGGGCGACCTCACCTCCTACTCCCTCTCAAACTAGCATGGCCAACATGGGCGACCTCTCCTCCACTTTCACCTTAACCATTCTTTGGGCGACCTCACCTCCTACTCCCTCTCAAGCTAGCATGGCCAACATGGGCGACCTCTCCTCCACTTTCACCGTAACCATTCTTTGGGCGACCTCACCTCCTACTCCCTCTCAAGCTAGCATGGCCAACATGGGCGACCTCTCCTCCACTTTCACCTTAAACCATTCTTTGGGTGACCTCACCTCCTACTCCCTCTCAAGCTAGCATGGCCAACGTGGGCGACCTCTCCTCCACTTTCACCTTAATCATTCTTTGGGCGACCTCACCTCCTACTCCCTCTAAAGCTAGCATCGTCAACATGGGCAACCTCTCCTCCACTTTGGGCGACCTTACCTCCTCCTCCCTCTCAAGCTAGCATGGCCAACATGGGCGACCTCTCCTCCACTTTCACCTTAACCATTCTTTGGGCGACCTCACCTCCTACTCCCTCTAAAGCTAGCATGGCCAACATGGGCGACCTCTCCTCCACTTTGGGCGACCTTACCTCCTCCTCCCTCTCAAGCTAGCATGGCCAACATGGGTGACCTCTCCTCCACTTTCACCTTGGCTATTCTTTGGGCTACCTTACCTCCTCCTCCCACTAAGGCTAGCATGGGCAACCTCTCCTCCACTACCCCTTCCCACTTTTTAGGGCCACCTCCCCTCCTCCATCTAAGTGTTCACTAAGGCCACCTCCCCTCCTCCTCCATCTAATGTGACTTGGGCCACTTCCCCTCCTCCTCCCTCTCTAGTTCACTAAGGCCACCTCCCCTCCTCCTCCATCTAATGTAACTTGGGCCACTTCCCCTCCTCCTCCCTCTCCAATTGACTAAGGCCACCTCCCCTCCTTCCTCTAATGTGACTAGGGCCACCTCCCCTCCTCTCCCCTCTTGTGTTGAATTGGGCCACCTCCTCTCCTCTTCCTCTAGCCTATCTCACCCTTCCCTCCACTTCCCTCTACCTCCCTCGTCCTCCTTCTCACCTCCATCACATGTCTCATGGGCGACAACTCCCTCGTATGCAACCAAGGCGACCCTACCTCCTTAGCATGCTCATGGGCGACCTGACCTTCCTTTATGCTCCATGGGAGTCTTCAACTCCTACCTATGCATATGGTCGACCTTACCTCCATCCTATGTTGCAGGGCGACATATCCTCCCTTTTTATAAACCAATCTGATAACTACTCCCTCCTCACTCACAATAACGACCTAACTCCTTTCCCAACCTCTTCTCCTCTTCAAAAGCCTACTTCATTCCTCTTTCTTCCTAGGCTAGGGCAACCTATCATTCCTTCCCATCACGTTAAGAATAGTCCTTCTCCATTAGGTTGGACCAGTATCCCCTCCTCCCCTCATAACCATTGGGCAACACTCCTACAACTTTGGGTTAGAGCAACCTATGGTTGTCTATGGCCAACTTCCCTCCCTAGCACTAATATAAAAGGCAACTCCCGTCCACCTTACGAGGACATGGGAGACCTCTCCACCTTCTAGCGCGTTATCACCTCCAAAAAAAGGAGACCACCCCTCCTGCTCCCTCCCGCATAATTCTACAAAGGCGACCTCCCCTCCATCTCTCTCATTTAAGGGCGATCTCCACTCCACCTAAATATGAGGCATCTCGACTATTCCTTTATGTTAGAGACTATGGAGACCTCCCCTCCTATTCCTTACATCTGGCGATCTTAACTATCATACAAGCGCTTGAAGGCCATCGGGCAAAGACTGTAAGTTCGTCCGCATTTGTAACACCTAAAAAGTCTGTGTTCGTGCTTCGTGCGTATTGTGTTTTTCTGTAGCCTCTGTGTAGAATACTTTGTGGAGTGTTTGGAGCTCAGTTTTCTACTACGAGGATATAGGCGGAGCATTAACTGCACCACGCAGAGCTGGTGACGGACGGGAGAAGTGACAGCCTGGATACCCCACAGTAGGCGCCATGCGAACCCATCGTAGGCTTCTAGAGCTCTCATACTCCTCTCTAGGATATGAGAGAAGAAGGTCTTGCCTGTTATATATACTCAATTACGGCGCCATGGTCTGCATATGTGGGATAATTGACCTCTTCGACACCAGTTCAGTTCTGTTCGAGTTTCCAAAGACTACAAGCTCAAGGTTGGGAAATATACGAAATTTTTCTTGATTTTACAGGAGCGAAAGAGACCTTTTGGATCAAAATGTTGGCCAAATGATCATGCACCTATGTAATATGGGCTGTGCTTATGGGGTATGGGTTTTGGATTTGATAAAAAAAGCTTCAAAACCGCAGTTTTGAGTTTCTCCAAGTCATTACTCTAGGAAGATGATTTTTCACCTCTCATCGGTGACATACCCGACTTCTCCGCACCATAGCTTCCTCATATGATATCGGATTTCAAGAATGTTGGTCACGTTTCGGAGCTACACTCCTAAGCTTCGCTTAGAAACCATCGGTCTTGGATTTGGATGAGATTTGCCCCACCAAAATCTCTCTGCAGCGCTTCAGCAGGAACTAGGCGGCCACTCCCGGGCCTAGTTTTTCGTCATCCGGAGTCCAAATTCACTTTTTTCACTTGGGATAGTCTCAAATTCTTGAAGTACAGGTGTTGGGCAGCCATTCTTGGACTTGCGAGGATTGTTGAATCTTCGAAGTTGCTCAGTTTCACTCACTTTGCCCGGTCGGGGCTATTCCCACTTGCTTTTCGTGTTCTTTTGGATGGTTTATGGTGTTTAGAACCTCCCCGGACCAACTGGACATTTCCAATTTTCGTTTGGGCCTGGCGAGGATTCAAAATCAGCGGCTTGAAGCATCAAGGACCACTTGGATTTCACTTCCGAAGCTCTACTTTGTAACGGGGAAGTGCTCTTGTAATACATTTCTCTTCTTCTTGCATATTTGAACTTTACTTCCATTCATTTTCATACACTCTAGTTAGCAAACAGGGAAAGGGAACTTAAACATGGAATCTAAAGGTAAACAAGTAGTTCAAACCACTTCTCCACCTAAAGAGAAACTAGAGGATCCTGATTCTAGAATGGAAGAAGTAGAATTAGAGCAAGAAATAGAAGAGAACTTAGAAGAAAAAGAGCCTTCACAGGAAGAATATACTTATGAAGAACTTATAGATGAATTTGTCACTCGTGACCAATTCATAGACTTGAAAGAGAAGACCCTTAAATTAGAGAAAGATCTTGGTAGCATCACATCTCTTATACAACAGCTTAAGTCTCAAATGATCTCACTTGAGACTAGTGTTACTTCTTTCCTAGCCAGAAAGGAAAGAGAGACCCCTCCTATTCCTTTGGAGCTCACTAGGAAAGATACTTCTCTTCCTAGTAAGCATAAAGGAGAGAGCTCTAGAGAAGCTCCCCTCCTGAAAGACTTAAAGCCACCTACCTTTACGGGGGATGACCGAGATAGGAACAAGGATGCAATCTACACTTTTTTACAAAAGTGACATGATTTGCATCAATTGAAGGGCACCCCACCTGAGTATCGTGTGCTAGAGGCGAGTCTCTCCCTCAGGCCACGTGCTTATAAGTAGTGGATGAGTCTTAAAGAGGCGAACTCTATCCCTACTGACTCTTTTTCTAAAAGAGTTTCTTCCTGAGAATGAGGAGGAGAGGAATTGGGATGAGTGGGATAGGATTACTCAAAGAGGTAGGCCTCTTTCAGTTTATCTATCCCACTATAGAGAGACCATTTTGAAACTTAAGGGTTTTGTAGGTGGTGAAATGAAGTGTGTGGGTGCAGGGAATGCAAAATGCACTACTCCTGGAGAATATGTAAGCATATGAGCACATTAAATCACAGTACAGTACCATAATAGACACTTATCACGAAGCCTTCACATCATCACTAGAAACTACACTTAGAAGTAAGAGTCAAAGCAACCGCAAGCATGGAGCATAATAGAGCACAAGACCATACTAACTAGAAAACCAAATGTAACACAATCAGAAGACAAGTGATTATCTCATACCACAGCTAATCATACCACTAATCATACCACAGTTGATCATACCAAGCAAAAGAAAAAGAGAATGCAAACTCCGGGTATTCTCACATAAGTGGCATCAACAAATAACATAAGCAGCATAAGTAACTAACATGAACAGGACTCAACCATCTAGGAGTTCTAAGCCCACTCTCACTCTCAGCTATCTGTGTCTCATCTATCATCTCATGTATCATATGTTTCTCTCTTGAGGTTTCCCCTTTTATAGGAGAGAGGTGAGGAACCGGTTACAATAGGAGAGTCTGTTACATGGGAGTAGTGGGGAGTTAATGCACTAGGCGGTTTCATTTGTCAGCCCGGCCACCTCCAGTACAAGGCTTTGTCGTGTAATGATGAGTGGTTGGGTCCCACTTGGCCGCCTTGTCAGGTCTGTTTGTCTGGGCATGCCTTGGGCATGCAGTCGCCCAACTCTACCATTTGGGCTTCTGGTGCCCAACTCCATAATTTGGACGACTGATGCCCAACTCCAGTACTTGGACCACTGTCGCCCAACTCTAGTACTTGGGCCACTTGGGCCACTGATGCCAAACTTCAGTATTTGGGCCACTGATGCCCAACTTCAGTACTTGGGCCACTGATGCCCAACTTTAGTGCTTGGTTCCTTGGTGCCATCCTTGACTCTTCCCTTCAAAAATTTATTCTATAGGTTGCCCGCCACTAGTGTCTCTCCGTCTCGGAGAGATAAGGGAAAGTAGGGAAAAATACATAAATGAGGTTTGGAAAGATTACATCAGATAATTGAAGATAGAAAATTCAGAAATACATCATTAGCTGCAAAAAAGAACTATGAGCTGTGCTGGTACCAAATAATTGTCCAAAAGTTATACAACTGTAGCAAAATTAAACTATGACACTGTGCAAAAATAAAATACTAGAAAACTATGAGACTAGTCACAGTGAGACTAGTTACATGCAGGCTCCCTCCCAGGCCTATGATGTTCAGTTGAACTGTTCTGCTAGTCTTCAGTAGCTTCCTGATTGGTTTCTCCTTGTGTTGGAGTGAGATCTTCAGTGTCAGATGATGTGAGTAGAGCCTTTAATGCACTAAATTTGAATTTTAGTGCATCTTTTTGTTTCTTTAGGGTTGCATTTTCAGCCAAGAGTTTCCTGTTTGTTGATTTTAATTCTTTGTTTTTAGCCTTCAATCTTTGGTCCTTTTTTCTTCATCCTGCAAAAATGCTTCCAAGTTTTTTACCTTGTCTTCAAGTATTCGTGTCGTCTTGTAGTGAGTAGAAATTTCTGCTATCTGCATGTACAGTTCTTTGTTGACGAGACTTACACGCAGAAATTCTTCACTCAACATGTGAGTATAATGGCTCAACCGATTCTCTAAATTCATACACACCTGCTTGTCTTCCATCAATTTGTTAGAAATCTCAGCAAATCTGTTTTTTGCTACATCCATTTGGCACATATCTTGTAAGTGATTAGGAACTAGTGGCCATACATGTTTCTTGTATTTCTCATTCGTGGAGAGCTTCTCTACACTAGATGCATCAAGAAGGGGTTGCGGAGGTAAATCTGTCGGAGGGTTGTGGCGAGGAGAGAATCGAAATGGTGGGGGGAAAGGTAGTATATCGAATGGGGGTGGGCGAATGGAGGTGTGAGGTAGCGTAGGAGGGGGTGGTGTGTGAGTCGGGGGAATAGGTATTGATGGTGGTGGTGGGGGCGAAGGTGGATGAGATGGTGGTTGGGGAGATGGGGAGTGGGGTGGTCCGGGTTGTGGAGGGGAAGACGGTGGGGTGGGACATGGTGGGAATTGGAGATGAATCGGATCTCTGGGGGGATCAATGGTAATGGAAGTGGTCATGGAGGAAGCGGGAGGTGGAGTTGGGTTGGAATGAGGTGGGGCAATGAGTGTAGTAGGTACGGGTGAAGTGTGGGTGGTTTGTGAAGGTGGAGGGGATTGAACGGAAGGAGAAGGTTTTTTGGATGAAGTGGGTACTAACTTGATTGGTGGAAAGGGAGTTTTGGCTTATGTGCGTACCTTCTTGGATGCTCTAGCATAACCTTGTTGGTCGATTGGAAGCGTGTCAAGGAGCTTACGGGAATCCTTTTGAATCTTTGCTCTTCTCTTTTTGCGAAGGTGCGCCATCTGCGGATCTTTCGATGAGGGTGGGCGTGCTACGTCTTTTGAATGGAGGGCGGCAAAATACCTGTAGATGTACAACATGATATGGCCACCTACCACTTTGAATGTGAGAGCCTTTTTGCCTACTTGCTGCCCATACCTCTTCTTTCGTTCTGCCAGTGATTGAAGTAGAATTTTATGATACGGGCAGGGCTTTGCTTGGGCAAAGCAAAGAAGAGGTTCACATATTTTCACGTCCGTGAAATGCAAATTGTCGTTCAAGAGAAAAAATGCTTTGAATAATAGGAGCCTTTGCATCATTACCTGGCTACAAGTGGGAGTGGAGAAGCTAGTGGTACATGTCTGCAATATGTCTGGAATGGCCAACTCTGCATAGCTGCCTGCTTTCTTAGATTCTGGAATTTCTTGGGTTCCCAACATGAGAGAGAGCTTCTCTTTAGTAATTCTTCCTCCAGAAAGAGAGGGGAAGGACTTGAAGAGTGTCAAGATCTCCACCCCACCGGCTTGAGGGTCACTAAGTGAGGGAAGCTTGGCACTTGCAATGGTGAGTAAACCCATATTCTTTAATTCTTGTAAAGTAAATGAATTCTGTAGCTTACCACAGATGCTTAAGTCTAGTTTCAAGGTGATTTCGCCAGGAATGGAGATGAGGATCTCTGTGGTTGTGGCCACATTTGCCACGTTTGCTGAAGATGTAGCCGAGTCCTGGTGAATATATGGAATATCTGGCTGAATATTTGCTGCTGGAGTTGTGCATCCCTCCTGCTGATTTTCTTCTTCCAGTGACTCTGACTCTGAGGGATTCTCCTCTGAGACCACATAAAGTGAATCACTCGAATCGTCATATGATTGCCCCGATGCACTTTCAGTGTCAGTTTTAAATTCAGAGAATCTTTCCTCTATTTCGACAGAGGACGACGCCATGATAGCTATAGGTAATATGGGGTTGCATGTCAGGTTTAGCTCAGATGGTTCTCTGTTAATTCTCTGTTAAGCTTTGTTTTGCTACCAGATATTTAAATATGTGCTGATGACGTGATGATGTCTTTGTCACTGTGTTCAGAAGAAGTCGACTTTTTGTGCTCAGCAGAAGTTAGCAGAGGTTGAATCTATGCTCAGCAGAAGTTAATTTGGTTTGTCGATTCTTTGCCTTGTCCGAAGAATGCAATAAGGGTGATTGGTTTTGCACAGCAAAAAGTAAATTGGACTAGTGATGTTACTGAATTGAACCCTTGGGTCAGTACTGCTATGGTTCGAAGATGTGAGAACTATGAATGGAAATTCTGTTTTATTCAGACAGCGCTCAAGGGGACGATTCTGTTTGTTGGCGAACTCATCGGGTTGGGGTGGAAGTTCTGTCCTGGGTGGAACGAAGGTATCCTCGATTGTGTTGGGTAAAAGAGTAGCACCTAATTATAGAGGATGGGATCGTGTAATTGTTGTGTAGCCTCATAATTATATAGTAGTGAAGTTGGTCGCCCGATTAGATAGAGGACAGTGCCACGTTGATGAATGGTCGCCCGATTAGACAGAGGACAGGGCAACGGTGAGGAATGGTCGCCCGATTAGATAGAGGTCAGGTGAATGATGAGGAAAGGTCGCCCGATTAGCTAGAGGACAGGTCACGGTGTCGTAAATGGACAAGTAAGGGGGTTGGTTTGGAGTAACGGATTAGATGGATGAAAGAGAGTGACAAGGTGGAGAGGAAAGGTAGGAGGAGTGTCGCCTAATTGGGTTGTGTGACAGGTCACGCCTAAGTGGAAAGGTAGGAGGAGTGTCGCCTAATTGGGTTGTGTGATGTGAGAGTAGGAGGAGGTCGCCCTATTGGGTTCACTTAAGGCGAGAGTGTTGTGTGATTTGATAGTAGGAAGAGGTCGCCCTATTGGGTTCACTTAAGGCGAGAGTTAGGAGGAAGGTTGCCATATTTTAAAAGTTGGGAGGAAGATGGTTACTTAAGGCGAGAGAGGCCAAGGTCAATCATGAAGATTAATGAAGTGGGAAGTAGATAGGTAGCGTAGATGAGGGGGTGGAGGAGTTGGGTATTGAAGGCAAGGCAAGGAGTCGATGAAGTATAGAGGTGGGGTAGCCAATGCTTGAAGTAAGGCAAGAGGGGTTGTATTGAGATTTGAAAGGAGGCTTAGAATGAGGAGGAGGTGAGGTAATTCAACTAAAACCCAAGAAGGAGGAGGGGAATGTGGTAGGGTCTCCCATAGAATGGCCATGGGGAGAGGAGGGTCGCCCCAGTTTGGGCATTGAGGTTGACATGGAGGAGAGCCGCCCATTCTAGCACACTAGGGTTGATAAGGAGGAGCTTCACCCCAGGTCGCCCAAGTGGCTCATTTAAGTTGCTAGGGAGGATAGTTGCCCAAGATGCATTGAAGTTGATAGGGAGAATATTCGCCCCTGGTGGCATATCGCATATGAGTTGAGAGGGAGGATGGTCACATTGAGTGTTGCCTATGTTGGTAATGCAAGGAAGTTGAGAGGGAGGAGGGTTGCTATGTTGGCACAGTGAGGGGGAAAGGGAGGAGTGTCGCCCATGTTGCCCACTGAAGAGGAGGAGGAGCTTGACTTAGGAGGAGGAGAGACAAGCTGAGGAGGAGGAGTGTCGCCCATCTGGTCACTAGGAGTGGTTGCCCAAGTGGTTGATGAGATGAGGGTCGCCCAAGGTGGAATTGGAAGGGGGTCGCCCAAGGTGGGCCTTGGAGGAGGGTCGCCCAAGGTAGGTCTTGAAGGAGAGTCGCCCATGTGGACTTGTTGAGGGTCGCCCAAGGTGGGCCTTGGAGTAGGGTCGCCCCAGAGTCGGTATTGGTGGAGGGTCGCCCAAGGTGGGCCTTGGAGGAAGGTCGCCCCAGGGTGTGTATTGGAGGAGGGTCGCCCAAGGTGGGTCTTGGAGGAGGGTCCCCCCAGGGTGGGTCTTGGAGGTGGATCGCCAAAGTGGACTTGGAGAAGGGTCGCCCAAGGTGGGCCTTGGAGGAGGGTCTCCCCAGGGTGGGCCTTGGAGGTGGGTCGCCAAAGTGGTCTTGGAGAAGGGTCGCCCAAGGTGGGCCTTGGAGGAGGGTCGCCCAAGGTGGGCCTTGGAGGAGGGTCGCCCATGTGATCACTAGGAGGAGTGGTCCGAGATGATCCATATCATTGTTGGCCTAGAGATCTTGGCCTAGAGAGGTGGCCTCAGAAGGAAAAGGGAATAGAACCTTGGTGGTAAGAGATAGAAGAAGATTAAATATTGAAGCCTAAGCCTATGAGAGGAAAGTGGGAGTAAATAAATGAGTTATGTGAAGAAGAGAGATGAGAAAAGCCCAATATCTAAATTCGGAAATGACAAAAGCTAACAGGGAACAACATACAGGTATGTACATTATATACAAGGGCAAATACTCTCTTCTCTATTTTTCCACATAGGGTTTTAGCTTAGATTCATTGACTAAGGGAAGGATTGTGCCTCTCAATGTGGAGATTTGTACCGCTCCTTTTGGAAGTGTGCGTATGACCCTAAAAGGTCCGTTCCATCTTGGCATCAGCTTCTTCTTAGCCTTCTTCTCAAATAGTCGCGGATGGTACATCAAAACTAAGCTCCCTTCCTTAATTTTTGATTTCCAGAGGTGTGCATCATGATCCTGTTTTCTTTTTTCTTGTACTGTCACTAGAGTATCATTGCCTATCTTTCTCTTTTCTTCAAGAAGTTGTAGCCTCACAATGTTTGCTGAGAGAGTGCTAGTAAATCCAAGAATTCTATTGGTTCCCACGCGGTTGGAGCCATGCAAGAACTCAAAAGGAGCAATTGCTTGTATTCCATACAATAGTTCAAATGGAGTATGACCTGTTGTGGCTTTGAAAGAGGTTCTGTATGCCCACAAGGTTCCAAGATATGCTTGGCCCCATGTATTAGGAAACTGTAAGCATGTTTTTCTTAGTAGGAGCATGAGGATCTTATTTGTGCTCTCTGCCTGCCCATTCTCCCTTGGGTAGTAGGCACAGGACTTCTTATGGAATATTTGATACTTTTCAAAAATCAAAGTCAGCACCTTGTTGATGAAATGGGATCCTTGATCTGTTGTGACCTCTATTGGGCATCCATATCTGCAAAAGATGTAATTATACAAGAAGTTGGCTACCGTTTCAGCAGTACACTCCTTACTGGCTATAACTTCAGCCCACTTAGTAGCATAATCGGTTGCTATTAAAAGATACTTTGCACCTGAACCTTGTGCTACTGGGAAAATAGGGCCAACAAAGTCTATTCCCCAATGCTCAAATGGTTGCCAAGCTACATAGATATTAAGAGGTTGGTTCCTTTGTCGTGTTGGTTTGGGCGCACATCGTTGACAAACATCACATGCCTTGGAAAACTTAGTGGCATCTCTGAAGAGATATGGCCACCATAGGCCACTTTGGAGTATCTTGAGTGCAGTGATATGCCCAGGAAAATGACCACTAGACTTTCCTTCATGTGCCAACTGAAGAACACTTTCTGTTTCATGTGGTTGAAGACACCTTCTGTACATCCATCAGGGCCAACCTTATAGAGGGTATCTTTTGCCATCATGAAATTCTTACTTTTTAGGAGGAGTCTACGCTTTTCCAACGGAGTAGACCCAGTATGAAATTGGCCTTTCCCTAGAAGGAGAATTAAATCATCATACCATGTAGGTGCTATATTTACCTTGTAGATCTGGCTGTCTGGGAAATCATCTTCTACTCCCTTTGTTGCTTGTCTTGGATGCCTGATGCGAGAGAGATGGTCTGCAATGACATGCTGCCTACCGCTTCTCTGTACAATTTCAAAGTCAAATTCTTGGAAGAGAAGCAACCATCTCCATACTCTTCCTGCAACTTGTGGCTTATTCAACAAATATTTTAAAGCTTGATGGTCCGTAACTACTGTGAATGTAGTGCCTAATAAATAGTGCCTGAATTTCTTGAGGGCAAATACAATAGCCAATGCTTCTCTTTCTGTGGTGCTATAGTTCTTTTCTGCTTTCGAGAGGAGTCTACTCGCGTAATTGAATGGGTTGATCTAATTTGTGTACCTCGCTTGGTTGAGTCAGTATAGCTCCTACTGCATACAAACTTGCATCTACATGCACGTGGAATGTCTCGGACCAATTTGGTGAGATGAGTATGGGTGCAGATGCCAACCTTTGTTTTAGATGAGTAAATGCTGACTCCTCTTCTTCAAACCATTGAAAAGGAAAACTTTTGCTTGTAAGTCGTGAAAGTGGTCGTGCTGCGTCGGCATACATGCGTATAAACTTGCGGTCATATCCTGTGTGCCTGAGAAAGCTTTGGACCTCTTTAGCATTTATAGGTCTTGGAAGCTTGAGAATTGACATTACCTTATCTGGATCTGGAGTCATCCCTTTTGCAGAGACCACATGCCCTAACAAGGTACCTTGGGTTACCAAAAAATGACATTTGTTAGGGTTAAGTTTCAAACCTGTTTCTCTGCAACGCTAGAACACTTGTTCTAATTGCTTCAAATGTTCTAGCACATCTCTACTGTAGTGGTGCAGGCTGCTCCAGAGAAGGCTGAAAAGTCATCCATAAAAATTCTTAAGAATTTTAGGAGCAACTTGTTGAAGATGAGATACACTGTTCTATTAAAAGTGGCTTGTGCATTTCTAAGGCCGAAAGACCATTTTGGTGTAGATATAGGTTCCCCAAGGAGTTACAAAGGCTGTTTTTGGTTGATCTTCAGGATGGATTTCCAGTTGATTGTATCCACTGAAACCATCCATGAAACTGTATAGCATATGCCCTGCCACATCTTCAATCACTTGTTCAGAAAAAGGGGTGGGAAACCCGTCAGGGATGGTTACCTTATTTAATGCTCGGAAATCCACACAAACCCTTATTTTATTAGGTTGCTTCTTAGGTGCTATAACCATAGAGGACAACCATTCTGAATGCTCCACTGGGACTATGATACCTGCTTCCTCCATTTTCTGGATTTCCTTCTTGACTGCTTCTGCATAGTTGGGATTTAACCTATACATCTTCCCTCTAATTGGCCGAGCTTCTGCCACTAGAGGAATAGTGTGTATTCCGAGTTCTTTTGGTATCCTTGTCAAATCCTTGTAACTCCATGCAAATATATCTTTAAAATTTTTCATGAATGTTATTACCTCTGTGAGAAGAAGAGGGTGGTCCCACAACCAACTTGCCAGTAGAATATTTTGTGGATTTTCTTCTTCCCCTAAGTTGACTTCTTTAACTGGCTCCAAAATTGCCTCTTCCTCGTCTTTGAACAGCATCTGCTTGGTGAATGCTGGACTATCATTGATAGTGATTTCCTGGGTCTTTTCCTGTGTCCATCCTACTGGAACTTCCTCCAATGGAAAAATGCTTTCCACTAGTTCTTCTTCTATTTGGCTTGATTCAATCCTTTCTTTTCCTTCAACTCCTTTCAGAATTTTACCTCTTCGAAAATCTTTGGCTGGCTCTCCTAATACCCAGGACTCCACGACAGTAGATTCCTCTTCTTCTCTTTCCATGATTGCTACTGTGAAGCATGAAACATTGTTGGTCTCCTCAATCCAATCCATGATGTCGCCTAGATCTTCATTGGATATTTCTTCTCCTACATCAGCTTCTTCCTTGATGTCATGTGATGTTGTCTTATATGGCTCTGTGTGAGGCTTTCCAGATGCCCATTGGGCCACCCAACCAATTGTAGGGGTAGCCCAAGGTGGAGGATAAGCTGCCCATTCAGGTTCCCAATGTGGGGGTCTTTGAGCAGAGAATGGAGCCCAAGCCTCTGGAGTTACCCAGCTACTTGGAGGAGGAGGCGCCCAGCTTGGACTAGGAGGTGGAGTCGCCCAACTGGTGGGAGGTGGAGCCGAAGCCTCTGGAGTTACCCAGCTACTTAGAGGCGGAGGCGCCCAGCTTGGACTAGGAGGTGGAGTCGCCCAACTGGTGGGAGGTGGAGGAGGCGCCCAAATGGGAGGTGGAGTCGCCCAATTATTTGGAGGTGGAGGTGGAGTCTCCCAATTTTGATTAGGAGGTGGAGGTGGAGTCTCCCAATTTTGATTAGGAGGTGGAGATGCCCAGGGAGGAGAAGAAGATGATACTTCTTGATTTTCCAGATCCCATGGTGGAGGAGATGTGGCCCAAATGGTTGCTCCTTCTGGTATAGTTTGTTGTTCCTCTTCTTCATTGTTATTTTCTTTGTCTTCCTTTGCACTCTGCTCTGGATGTAGAACAACTTGAGAAGTACCTAGGGCTTCATCTGTTCCTCCTTCCATCTGAAGTTGTCTCATCACCTTGTCTGGTCCGGCCACCCATAAGGTGTCACTACCCCAGTCATGTACAGCTTTACTGTGGCGTAGCCATGGCCTTCCTATCAAAAGAGGAAACCCTCCCTTCACCTTTGGGAGTGTTATTACCACAAAATCCAACACAAATTTCAGCTTATGGATGATGACTTCAACCTTTTCCACTATGCCTAGTAGGCTTACCTTGCTTTGGTTTGCCAATGATACTGTAAAATGAGCATCTTTAGTTGGTTTCAGATTTAGCAATGTCATTGTGTACTCAGGCATCAGATTAAATACCAGATCCCCCATCAACTATCACTCCTACCAAAGGAGTTCCCTTGATACTTACAGTTAGTCTAGGACTCTTGTAATCAGTGAGAGGTGCCATCCTAGATGGTTCTGAGCTATAAGTTGAGGGTACAGGTATTTGTTGGGAAATTAGAGAAGTGAAGCCTTGCCCGCCACTTAATATGGTGCCAGGGTCTAACCCATTTATGGCAGCCATTACCTCTCCTCTGAATCCAGGACTCATAGCTAACAAGTTATATAGAGATACCTGTTGGTAGGTGCTCTGCAAGACTTGAACTGCAGTGAGAAAGCCTTCTTGGTTGTTCCTTGAAGTAGGTCCATTCTGAAAGTGCCTTAGGTCCTCCTTAGATACTGCATAAGCTTTGTCAATAACTTGCTCATTCATATCTTCATTTCTTCCTACTCTTCCTAGTGAGGTTTTCTCCTTGGTTTGGTGGTGGTTGGCTCCCTGAGAAGGTTCATGCTCCATGGTCCTTTTTCCCTTGTCCTTTGATGGATCTGTTGCTTCCTTTGCAGCTTCTTTCAAAGCTGCCTTCTGTTTTTGTGCCCTAGTCATTACTCCGGGAAGTTCCTCAAGTTGGACTACTCGGGCGCTTGGGAAGCCTACATTGCCCTAGTCATTACTCCGGGAAGTTCCTCAAGTTGGACTACTCGGGCGCTTGGGGAGCCTACATTGCCCTTATCATTAGATACTGTGATCATATGTAGGGGGCAAGAGTTACCTGGTGTGCTTGTAGACGGCATTGACTTTGGGCAGTCCTTCGTGTAATGATCCCTTGTTTCAGGACAATTTTTGCATGGTGGGGCATCCTCAGGGAGTGAACATTTACTTTGGAAGTGTCCATACTCCCCACATATGTAACACATTATAGGCCTAGGTGGTCGATTCTGACGAGGCCTACCTTCTTGCCGTTGAGGTCCTTGATTGGTGTAAAAAGTTGTTACAGGAGGTGTTGTAGTGGATGGTAAGGGTGGCTGCCCTAACAAGGAGGACTGAGCCACTCCTACCCATTGAGCTACTGGAGGTTATCCTGGCATCATAGTTTGATTTCCAAGACCCTTTAGAAAATAACAATCCTTGGCCTCATGGCCACCCTTGCCACAAAACTGGCATGTTACCCTCCTTGGACATTCCTGTGATGTGTGTCCTTGAGTACTACAGAGAGAACACCATAGTCCACTTCTTACCTCCCTTAATGTTTTGAGTTCTTCAAGCTCTTGTCGTATTTGAGCGAGACCTTCCGAAGTACCCTTTTCTTCTTCTCGATTTCTTTGAAGCTTTAAGGTCTCTAGTTCCTTCCTCAAGGCTGTCACCATGTCTTCATCTTGGGGGAAAGTCTTTCCTGGATGTGCTCCGAAATGAACCCGTGCAGCCTCAATCCTTGTGGCAGCTGCTTCAAATTCTCTCAAAGTGGCATCTGGTCTCAACAGCTCTCTTAGCTTCTGCTGTGTGGATTTCGGCAAGGCCTTCTCCTGGTGGTTCTGGCAATCTTGCCACGAGTGACCTTGCCCGCATCATAAGTTCTGAAAATGATTCTCCCATATGCAAGATTAGATTCTCAAGTTCATCTAACGTTCTTTCTGCAGAGTTACCGGGCCGAAATGCATCTGTGAATTCGGTCCTCAATGCTTCCCATGTCTGGAAATGGTTTTCCGCGTACTGGCTGAACCATTTGTCCGCCAGTCCTTCAAGAGTTGATGGAAAGAGAGCAAGGAAGGCGTCCTGTCGTTGCTGTAAGCCCCTGCTCTTACAAATTGAAAGAAATCTTCGTACATGATCTTCATTAGCACCGCCATGAAATGAAGAAAATCTAATATTTATTCTTGACAAAAGAGTGGAAAGTTCCTCTGCCATAGCCTTATTAAGAAGAGTGTCTTGAGGTAAAGTCTTTTGAGTTTTAGCCTTGTCGTCTAACCCTTCTATTCTAGAGACTAGGCTTGAGGGAGATAGACTTCTTATGGGTGTTAGGTAAGGATCTGGCCTTCTTCTGTGCTAACTCTTGATTGGTGTCTTCTTAGGGCTTAGCTGCTTCTCCTTGCTAGCTCTGGTGTGGGCCATGGACCATCTTTGGGACTACTTTTAAAAGAAATTGCCCCAATGAAGAGGTCGCCCCGGAGGATTCTTCGCCCAAGAAGAGGTTACTCCAGTGGGGGAGGAGGAGTAGACGCCCAAGGAGCCAAGAAGGAGGATAAGGAGGAGTAGTCGCCCAAAAATTAAGAAGGGGAGGAGGAGTAGTCGCCCAAGCCAAGTGCCAAGAGAGGATGAGGAGGAGTAGGTGCACCAGAAGCCAAGAAGGAGGAGGAGGAGGAGGGTCGCCTAGGAAGCCAAAAGAGGAGGAGGAGTCGCCCAAGACTCCAAAAGAGGAGGAGAGTCGCCCACAGAAATTAAGGAGGATGAGGAGGAGCAGTCGCCCAAGAAGATAGGAAGGGGGAGGAGGGGGAGAGGTGGCCCTGAGCACTCAATCCTAAATGATTTCTCAAAGGAAAGGGTACTCAATTCTAAGTGACTTCTCAAGAAACGAGAAATCTCCAGAAGCCCTGTCCCAGGTGGTGAAATGAAGTGTGTGGGTGCAGGGAATGCAAAATGCACTACTCTGGAGAATATGTAAGCATATGAGCACATTAAATCACAGTACAGTACCATAATAGACACTTATCACGAAGCCTTCACATCATCACTAGAAACTACACTTAGAAGTAAGAGTCAAAGCAACCGCAAGCATGGAGCATAATAGAGCACAAGACCATACTAACTAGAAAACCAAATGTAACACAATCAGAAGACAAGTGATTATCTCATACCACAGCTAATCATACCACTAATCTTACCACAGCTGATCATACCAAGCAAAAGAACAAGAGAATGCAAACTCCGGGTATTCTCACATAAGTGGCACCGACAAATAACATAGGCAGCAGAAGTAACTAACATGAACAGGACTCAACCATCTAGGAGTTCTAAGCCCACTCTCACTCTCAGCTATCTGTGTCTCATCTATCATCTCATGTATCATATGTTTCTCTCTTGAGGTTTCCCCTTTTATAGGAGAGAGGTGAGGAACCGGTTACAATAGGAGAGTCTGTTACATGGGAGTAGTGGGGAGTTAATGCACTAGGCGGTTTCATTTGTCAACCCGGCCGCCTCCAGTACCAGACTTTGTCGTGTAATGATGAGTGACTGGGTCCCACTTGGCCGCCTTGTCAGGTCTGCTTGTTTGGGCATGCCTTGGGCATGCAGTCGCCCAACTCTACCATTTGGGCTTCTGGTGCCCAACTCCATAATTTGGATGACTGATGCCCAACTCCAGTACTTGGACCACTGTCGCCCAACTCCAGTACTTGGACCACTGTCGCCCAACTCCAGTACTTGGGCCACTTGGGCCACTGATGCCCAACTTCAGTATTTGGGCCACTGATGCCCAACTTCAGTACTTGGGCCACTGATGCCCAACTTTAGTGCTTGGTTCCTTGGTGCCATCCTTGACTCTGCCCTTCAAAAATTTATTCTATAGGTTTAGATGATTTTCAGAAGACTAGAGGGTTTGTTAGGGGCTTGGATAAAGCCATAAAGAGGGAAGTCAGAAGGAATGCGCCTAAGACATTTGAGGAGGCGATCAAGTATGCGCAGATATATGAGGACCATAACCGTCCTCAATATACTCCTATGGAGACAGATCAGCCCCTCAAGCCTCTTAGTACAACTAAATTCAAGAAGAAGTTGCCTTTTGGGAAAAACAAAGATCACAAGGGCCTAGGTTATTCACAGATCAGTTTGAGAAGGCCAAAAGGGAAAACCTGTGTTTTAGGTGCCTATCTCCTAGCCATTCACAGTGGAACTGTCCACTCAAGAAGGGGGAAGAAAAGAAGAAGGGACCAGAGTCTAGTACGGCCCCTGAAAAGGGCAAAAAGGCGGTCCACCTAGTGCAGACCCTTCCTATTCATGGCAGCTCCAGCTGCAAGGGAGTAGAGGTGATGCACGAGGATATAGAGCACACCTATTGTTTGACTCAGTCATTGTGGTCACCGTAGTTTGAACCACATGACCTAGTTAAACTGCATGGTAGTGTATATGGGCCTGGTGCGGGTCATGATAGATGACTCTGCTACTCATAATTTCATAAACTATGCTTTGATCAAGAAATTAAAGATTCCCCAACAGCCTAGTGCACATAAATACATTGTATCTATGATGCAAGGGCAAGATAAAAGGATATGGGATACTATGGTATCCAATTTGGAAGTCAAGTTGCAGAACTATACAGATTATATGGACTTCCAAATTATGAACATGGAGAGGACAGATCTAGTCTTAGGAAGAGAGTGGCTATGGGGGTTGGGAGATACACTTAAACGCAACGATCAAAATAACACACTCGAATTTGAAAATCAACATGTACAGGACATGTTTTAATTGTATAGTCATGATATGGAGAATTGTACAGACAGCTCATCTGATGTATCTTTTCATGCTATGAATGTAAATATGAAGAGGACTTTCTACTATTCTTTTTTGCAAGAGTGTATGGTTAAAAGTTTTAAGGATCTTATGTTTGAGTACAGAGATGTTTTTCCCACTGACTTACTTAGAGGGCTACCACCTGAGAGAGGGGACATTGACCATGCTATAGAGGTTGTTACTAACACTAACCCTATTTGTAGTCCACCTTATAGGCTTAGTGTTTCTCAGCATGAGGAGGTTGAGAAGCAATTGCAAGATTATTTAGATAAGGGCTTCATCAAACCTAGTAACTCACCATGGGCATCGCCAATGCTCCTAGTTAATAAGAAAGATGGCTCTATGAGACTATGTATAGATTATAGAGCGCTTAATAAGGTAACTATCAAAAATAGGTTTCCAATGCCTAGATTAGAAGACCTATTTGATCAGTTATATCAAGCTAGGTATTTTACCAAGCTTGATCTTAGATCAAGATATCATCATATCAGGATTAGGATTAGGGTAGAGGATGTCCCTAAGACTGCATTTAGGACTAGATATGGGCACTATGAGTTCTTGGGGATGCCTTTTGGTCTCACCAATGCTCCTGCCACTTTCATGAAACTCATGAATAGTGTTTTACGGCCTTATCTAGGACACTTTGTGGTAGACTTTTTGGATGACATTCTGATCTATAGTGTATCAGAAGAAGAGCACTTGGAACACTTGAGGAAAGTATTTCAAGTGATAAGGGAAAATTCACTCTTTGCTAAGGAATCAAAGTGTGAATTTTTCAAGACAGAGGTTAGATACCTTGGGCATATAGTCCCAGGATGGAATCCATATGGATCCTGAAAAAGTAAGGGCTATTATGGAATGGCCACATCCACGGAACCTGGAAGAGTTGCAGATCTTCCTAGGTTTATCAGGTTTCTATCGAAGATTCATTAAGAACTATGCCAAGATTCTTGTCCCGATGACGGAACAGCTTAAAGGGAAAGGGAAAGCCTTTCATTGGGGAGACGAACAGAAGCAAAGTATGGAAAAGTTGAAAGTAGCAATTGCTACAGCTCCACTTTTACATATAGCAGATCCCAACAAACCTTTTGTGGTTGAGACTGACGCGAGTGACTTTGCCATAGGAGCGGTTTTAGTCCAGGATGGTCGACCAGTAGCTTTTGAGAGCAAGAAACTAGAACCGGCTCAGAAGAATTACTCCGTCTATGAGAAGGAGTTGTATGCAATTGTCCATGCTTTGAAGAAGTGGCGTCATTATTTATATGGTGCCAAAGTCACGATAGTGTTTGATCAAGAGAGCATTAAGTGGCTCTCTAATCAAACGAAACTTAAAGGTCATAAGGCCCGATGGGCAGAGACCCTTCAGGAGTTTGATTATGAGCTTAGGTATAGGAAGGGAAAGTTTAATGTGGTGGCTGATTCACTTAGCCGCATGCCTATGCTCAATGGACTGAGTTTTACTCAGATCACTAGTGAGCTACTTGAGTCCCTTAGAGGAAAATGTAGGCTTGATCCTGCATATTCCGAGATTTGGGAAGCCATAGAGAATGGGGATCGTAATATACGGGTTTCAAGTGAGGATGGAGTATCGACGGGTACTCAAGAAGGATTCAAGTGGAAGAATTACAGTGTCCATGATGGATATCTGATATATAAAGGTAAGGTGTATGTCCCTCGAGATACCGAGTTGAGACGGCATATTTTATATGAGTGTCATGACACACCTAGTGCGGGACACCCAGGAGTTAACAAGACTTATGATCTTGTTAAGAGGCAGTTTTATTGGCCTGGACTTCATAAGGAAGTCCTAGAGTATGTGCTTAAGTGCAATAAATGCCAGGTCAACAAAGCTGAGAGGGTGAGGATTGGAGGACTACTCCACCCATTGGATATTCCTAATGGGAAGTGGGAGAGCATCTCCATGGACTTTATAGTCGGATTACCTAAGACACAGAGAGGGCACTACTCGGTCTGGGTAATTGTGGATAGGTTAACCAAAATGGCTAGGTTTATTCTGACACGTACTACAGTGAAGACACCAGAGTTGGCTAGACTTTTTGTAGAGAACCTATACCGGTTATATGGTCTTCCTTTAGACATAGTTTCCGATCGGGATAGGAAGTTTACTAGCCACTTTTGGAGAGCGGTCTTCAAAAGATTGGATACGAGACTTAGCATGAGTACGGCCGAGCATCCACAGTAGGATGGGCAAACAGAGAGGGTTAACCAAATCCTAGAGGATATGCTTCGAGCATATGTGAATGAAAGGCAAACTAATTGGGAAGAGTACTTACCTATAGTAGAGTTTGCATATAATAGTGCCAAGCACTCTTCAACTGGGCATAGTCCATTTATGCTTATGTATGGGATTCAGCCAAGAGCTCCTTATGCAGTAGGCTTGCAGAATGAAAAAGTTCAAGCTGCAAAGGACTTCTTGGAAGAGATGAATGATATGCTTAGACTTGCTAAGAACAGCATTAGGAGAGCTAGGGCCTATGCTGACCCTCAAAGGAGAGAGATCAACTTTGAGGTAGGAGAGAAGGTCTATCTTAGAGTTCCATCTAGGTCTGAAACCATGAAGATGGGACCTTGTCCAAAATTATCTCCTAGGTATTGTGGACCATTCCAAATACTTAAGAGAATAGGAAAGATGGCTTACCAGCTCCAACTTCCAGAGAATAATCAAATCCATCCAGTTTTTCATGTTAGCCGGCTTAAGAAAAGGCTGGGTGAATCTGACAACCTCATTCTAGACAATGAGGTAGTAGAGCCTATTTCTATTCAATCTATTCCACATGAGCTTGAGAGCATACTACGCACTCGAGAGAAACGGACGAGGAGTCACTTGTATAAAGAGTGCCTAGTAAAGTGGAAAGATAGTTCAGAAGATAGTGCCACATGGGAGCGGGGTAGCACCCTTCAGAGACGGTTTCCTAGTTTTAGATTACCTTCCCAAGAGTTTTCTTAAGGGGAGGGATATGGGGAAACAACACGAAGACAGGACCATGTATTTTTATGCATGGGGATTTAGTGGGAGTACTATTCCATTGATCATCTCTTTCTATTAGACCTTCCAGTACCATTTTTGAGGACAAAAATGGAGTTAAGGGGAAGGAAATGTTATATGGAGTCAATGAATGGAGGAGGTGTGAACCACCTCTTAGATCCATTTAGAAGGATTTACACATGAGTGCCATGTGGCACTCATGTGTAGCTCATAGGACTCATTCAATTATTGAGAGAGAGAGAGAGTCAAAGGGAGTACGTACGCGGCAGGGCGGTAAGACTGATGAGAGTATCTCCGTGCGACCTGGTTGCTGGAACTGGAAGTACTGTCTGGGTAGGCGTGCGCGCTGTTGTCCAAAAAATAGGAGTACTCATTGAGCTTAAGAAGGGAGGACCTCAACGATCAAGGAAGAGGTTCTGGGTACTTCCGAGGAGGTCACCCATCCCAGTACTGTTCCCCTCGGAGCTCGCTTAACCGTGGCAATCTCTTGCTACTAAGCTACACTCTTGTGGTTCTTGAAGAAGGGGAAATGCTAAGGTTCATATTATCTTCAATAAGTTTTGGGCCCTCAAAGCTTCATTCTTTGCTTTCAAAGCCTATTTTTAAAGCATTTTTGGGGTGAGTTTTGGAGCCATTTTGGAGTACTTTCGTGCATAGACCTCTTCATTGAGGTCCAAGAACATCAAGAAGAGTGTTCTTTCTACTTCTTCAACAACGAATATTCACCTTTTGGGGCAGTGCTTTCAGCCACCGCAAGTCTATGCAGGTTTTCTAAGCCTAAAGAACAGAGTTGATAGACACTTGCAAGTCTTGTTTTCCAGTGAATTGAGCCTTTCAGTACCATTTTACTTCTTATTTGAGCACATACATACTATGTATGCTTCTGTGGATACCGGTTATGTACGTCCATGTGGTCATTGATATAGCGGTTACGTTTTTGCATAAAGCCTTTTACGTTTGATAAAGAGGGTCATGGCGAGGGTTTCCTAACTGGTAGACACCCATATGTCAGGGTCTCTTCAGTGATGCAGGTGGAAGACTTACCGAGCCTCCCCATTGGAGATGTATGATTGTTGTTCATAGGTGCTCGATAAGCCTAGTTGGCTTCTTTCGGGTAATTGATTATATGTAGTTGAGTCAGTGATTCACTATGCAGGTAAACATGTTAGTACTTACAGTTTTATGAGATTTTGACACTCGTCATATGCTCATTTTGCAGAGGATACCCTGACAAAAGTTTTCTAGATTTTTTGGTTTTGTCAACTATACAGTGATCAATTTACTCCGTGATACACTTATTGGTGTGAGCACATTTATTCTCACGTAATCCTTTTGGTTCATCATTACTGTTCATTAATGTTACTAGAAAAGTTTGGGTATGTTCTCAAAGCAAAGGATGAGGTATTCCCTACTTTCAAAAAATGGTTTGCTTCAGTTGAGACTCAAAGAGGAACTAAGCGTAAGGCTTTACGTTCAGATAATGGGGGTGAGTATACCTCACATGAATTCAGTTTTTTCTGTCAGATTAGAGGAATTTGTAGAGAGTTTATAGCTCCTTATACCCCACTACAGAATGGTGTAGCTGAAAGGATGAATAGAACTATTCAAGATAGAGTAGAGTCTATGTTGCATCATGCAAACCTTCTGGGAGAAAGTAGGTTTCACCAAGTATTTCAGTGCACCCCTTCCTAAAACCGACTTTTATTGAAGCTATTATTTAGTCACTATTCTACAAATATCAGTTAGAAAGGGAATCCTAAGCACCTTTATATTGCCCTCTTTGGTGGCTGATCCTCCTTTTAAGAAGTATAGACTCTCAGCGGACCTCATCAGGGCTGCAGTAAAGATTCACGGTTCTCACATGCCCACGAAGAAAGAGAGGCTCATTCCAGAACCTATGAAGAATGTCGATGTTTTGAAATGGGAAGATATCTCCGCGATTACGTCAGAATTGTCTAGGCCACTGCACATTTTCATGAAGCATTTTGTGTTCCCTGCTGAGGACTGCTGTACACAACTTCACAAGACAATCTGGTTTGGACTATACCTAGCAAACATTGACCCTGAGACAATTGACTTGGCTAGTTGGTTCCAAGATCAATTAATTCTGGCCAATCAAAGATGGGCAAGAAAGAGAGTGATCCATGGATGTTGTGCCATTACCGGAATCATATATGTGCTTAGCATACGATATTCCAATTGAGAGAGTCTTATCCAGTGCTCAACTACAACAATATAAGGGTGCGAATAAATCCCGAAAACAGCCAAAACCATGCTCAGGAAAAAGAATGAGGGGATCCATCCCTTGTTTGCAAGTACCTACCTCATCGTTCCCTCAACCCTCACCTCAAGAGTCACCTACAGAACCCCAATCTATGATCCCTCCCATTCGTATCCGAATATCACGACAATCTATACCAGAAGGCACATCTGGTGCCGAGACCACTTCTCATGCTCCGAGGAGGGTCACCCCAATTACGGAGGCTCACACGATTTTTGAATCTACAGCTTCAGTGGGGCTAGGGGCCTTCGCATTTCCCATTCCAAATATGGAGGCTGAAGCTCTAAATACTACCTTTGACTTTGGGATGCACGACGCATTCTCAAGTGAATTTCAATTTTCAGACGCGCAATTATTCTCCCAAGAATACGAGCGCCTGAGCTACCCAAGTTCCCCCTCTGACCATGACGATGACCACTCCACATCAAGCCAAGAAGATGATGACAGAACGGTCACAGATGACGATTATCACGATGAGGAAAGACAATAGGATCAAGGGAGAACATTGTGGATCATCAAGATTAGGAGGACACACATCATGCCACTCAAGGTGATACCAGTATGAGAGAAGAAGACACAGCTGAGGCAGCAGCATATATGATTGCCATTCAATGCTTATATAGAACCATGCAAGATGTGTGGGCCAGACGTCAAATAACAGAGCAACACAGACATGAAATCATGCAAGTTTGAAGCAACTTTTGTCAATGCATTTAATGAATTAATTCAAGCTGTGGGCACGGTGGAAGCATTACACTTCTTGAAGCGCAAGCCTCTAGCCGAAATTGATCCACGACGAGTGGGACTCCTGTCTCGACGAGGAAAATATATCCGAGTTCCTGCCCACAACCGTACCTCAAGTCGATATGATGTTCAGGAACACTCAATGACAACTACACCAACCCAGGACCACATCTCCTACATAGACCTGTCGAACTCCCCCACCATCCCTTTATATACCTGCACACATGACATAGCCTCGATGCCCGAAGCTACCCTGTAATCACAAATACAACCGGCATCACCCATTATTAGTTATCCCCACAATGTCGTTCCTCCCACCTCATCACCTATTATCACCACTTCAAGTTTAACTTCCCTTGAAATAACCAACCCCTTCTTGCCACCTTCAACATCATCCACAACACCAACTCTTTCATCCACCTCCGTAAATACCTTCTTGACACCACCAGGTCCACCCTCTCCACCCTCTCCACCCTCTTCTTACCATTCATTTATCATCTGTACTCCACTCCATCCCCAACATTCCTCATCAACCATCCCCCTCTCATTTTCCTTTGCGAGAACCCGTCCTTGTAAATGTATAGTCATCGGCATAGTCATACACCACCACACCACTCTACACAATTAGCTCACTAGAATACACATCTAGTGATATGGATATTTCACCACCCAGCGCACCTCCACTCATTACGTCCACTTCCTTCACCATCACTCCCACATCCACCACAACACCGACACTCTTCTCCACGCACTTTTCCACAATCACGTATGCATCCACACTTCCCCACCCCACCCCCGTCCCTTCTGCATCAAATACTGAACATCATGCAATTCTACGGTCACCTTCACTAATTTCATCACCCACGGTAGATACCGCAGTCCAGCAGAAGTTTTCTTGCATGCATCAAGTCAGAGAGAATTCGCCTCATTAGGTCAGCACTATCAGGCACTACAACAAGCAACAAACCAACTTCAGGCTAGTCTTAACTCACTTACCATCGAGAATGCATCGCTCAATGCATGTAACCAAGAACTGTGAGAGTCCTATCATTCTATGGAACTGGAACTAGAGCAAAAAATCAAAGAAACCATTGCAGACGAAGAAGAACAGCTGAGGTAGTAGGTCACCCGTAATGCCCAATTAATGTTAAACATGGGTGTACTACGACGTCACCTGGCTGCGGCTAAAGAAGGGAACCAATGGTTACAAGTGCAGAACCGAGAAAACTTTGAAGTTGCTCTGGACCACCCAGAAGAACCTCTCAGCCTGAGTCTCTTCAAAAGAGTTCCATCAAAGACAATACAGATATTGCTTGATGACCATGCAAAACTCCTTGAGGATTATGACAGATTGACCAAAGAATGCAATGCACTCAGGAGCGATAATACTTCCTTACGACTAAAAGAACCCGCAACTCCACCTACAATACACGAGGTAACACTGCCAGAACTTCTGGAGGAATTGATACCTTACGAGCACGTGTCTTAGAAGTGAAGACTCAAGCGATAGATCACTCAATGATTTCTTGGCATGACTCCCCGTGAGATATACCAGAGGATGTACACAAGGACCAAGGCGCCTCTTCACATCAAGTACAATCCATGCTATGGTCTAGTGCCTCGTCATCGTTCTTGGCCAGCTATTGCGATTAAGGTACAAAACAATAAGTAGTGGAAAGACGGGATGAATTACCCTTACTTCGTGCCCCTCGGGGTTCCCTCATTGTTAGATGTATGATGGCAAAAATCAGATACTCGCTCCTCTGCTTATACGAAATGACCGACGTTGCTGCTCAGATGTTAGTGAAAATTTATGATTCACAATATTTAAAATCTTTCGACACGTAAAAGCACCTCATGTTTCCACCACGGAATTCAAAAACGGAAATGGAGATCTAGTATATGATTGAGTACCACGCCATCCCTTCGGTTCTGTTATGCCTAGCACTGTCGGATCAAATACTTACTTGCCTGCTACAAGCAAACATTCGAGGAAATGTTCGCAATGGGGTTTTGGGAGTACCATTCAGAATTCTTTATCAGCAGACCATGCACCTTCTACAACACTTTGCATGTGAGCAAATGATCTATTCAACTCACTAGAGACTTCCACCCAAGGACGAGCCTCATGCCATTAATTGGGAAAGCTTGAAGCCGATCTAGCATGAGGCTTAAGGATTACAGAGCATACCCTTGCCATGATCTCTTGTAGAATTACATCAATCAATCCCTACAACAAGGATCTGTCGGGGACGACAAACGCGAGAGGGATGGGGGTGTTAACAACGGCATCGGCAGTGGCCATAGGCATCGACGTCGAGGAAGCATGTAGAGGAAGATGCATGAAGGCTATTATGGGACTAGGTCTATCAATTTTAAAAAATATTGCTTTATTATAATTGATCAAACCTTCAACAGTGATTATACTCACTACTAATGTAACATATGTAACATAGAAAACCCAATTTTGTTACAGGCCACTTCATTTTGTGCAAGCCGAGGAGTCCTCGAACTTGAGAGCCTAGATAGATCACTTGTACCAAGTTTCGTAATTTGACTTCATTTGAACCTCCGAATAAGCTTTAGGACCTATTTTTGAACTACGTCAGACAGGCCAAAACTAACTAGAAAACTATAAAAAGAGCTAGAGAGCTCATTCTTGAGGTTGATTAGTGAGTGCAAAGAGCTTTGTAAGAGTTATTTGAGTAATGCAAGTGATTTTTCCTCCTTCCATTGTCTCCTCTTACCTCTACCTTGTGTGTGTATGTGTGCACTAGTGTACATCTCACCTTCACCTTCGCGCACATCACTCGTTCATGATCTTCATATCACCCTATCTTCCGCGGATTGACAATTAAAGAGGTGGAGCTTCTTGACGTGGTACTTGCCATTGTCTAGAACAATGAGAGGCATGGATATGCATGGCGAAAGCCATTGGTCAGGTCTGTCTATGTGATGATTAGTATAGATTTGACTACAAGGGATTGCATACTACCGTGTTAGATGAGGAAAAAGATCGCATTGAAGTTCAGTTAGAGCCTTTTAAAATAAGTTGGATGACGTATGGATGTTCCATCATTTCTAATGGATGGAGTGAAACACATCGATGCCATATCATAAACATCTTGGTGTCATTTTGCTTTGGTACCTATTTCCTTCATGACGTGGATGCTGGTAGAAAGGGGGTTTGCATTACGGATGAGTTTATCTTTCACCATATCAAATCTTCCATTCTTGAAGTTAGAGCTAGAAATATGATACAAGTTTTAATCCATTCTTGAAGTTAGAGCTAGACAGACCTTGCGCGTTTTCTGCAAAGGAAAGTGTTGGATGAGAGCTTTTGGAAGGAAATAGACTCTCTTGTATGTGCGTTGAAGTCCATTTATAGCTTGCTTCATATAATGGATAAGAAGGGTTCTACCCTCGGCCTTATCTATCATTTCTATATGGAGATGAGACAAGATATCAAGAGAGGAAGGACCTTTCACAGGAGAGATATGTGTTTGAAGTTTATGTATATTTCTTTTACTTAATATATTTATATGAACAATTAAATATATATTTAATATATTTATATTTATATTTATATGAGCAATTAAAATTCACGTCGATTTTTCTTTGTAGGAAATCTGATATTTTACAACTAGTGGACTCTCGATGGTCTTCTTGTCTAGACCCATACATGGTTTTTTGGCACTCTTGTATCCATACTTCAAAAGTCTGACTTTATGTGTGGAAGGCAAACTACGACAGATGAAAGATGAGTACATGTAGTGGATCATGTGTCCTGACGATCAACTTCTCACGATCAACTTCTCTTTCATATTGATTTTATAAGCTATATGGGGAATGTGAGCATTGCAGATGCATGCAGTACATCTATGCGCAAAGAGGTGGCTGAAGAGCCATTGGAGTGGTGGTTACATTATGGCTATAGTCACCCTTCAATGGCTCCACATGCTTTACGAGTACTATCACAATTATTTTTTCTTGTATTGAACATTGATTTATAATAGTTTCAATTTCTCTATTTTGAAGATGCTTAGGGATATCATAATTTATGTAGGATGCTTTCTTTAGTGAGTGTGAATGCAATCGAACAGCCTATTCTCTCATTCATACTAAGTTGAGGAATAGGTTGACTTTACAATAGTTAGAGAGATTGGTCTTTTGCAAGGCCAACTTGACATTGGTACATGATCTCAAAACAAAGACAAATACATCGGAACAAGTATTCTTTTAGTTTCTATGAATCATGAATCAAAGTATCAACGATCATGATTAATTATAATATATACTTAAGTTTATCCTTAACTGTTTTAAATTTTATATTATAATTGTAATTATAATTTTATCATTTATGTGATGTTTCCTACCATGTTCCAGAGTGCTATGGAGAGAGAGAGAGAGAGAGAGAGAGAGAGAGAGAGAGAGAGAGAGAGAGAGAGGAGGAGATGAGTTTTTTGAGACCAGCACAAGGATATCTATCATGTATCCTGTGCATCACTTGGAGCTAGAGAGTATGGCTAGAAAAGTGAGACATGCACATGTTCGTCCATTGGGTATTCAGCCTCATATGGATATTGCATATGTGGGTACAGCTTGAGCACCAATGTACAGAAAGAGGCACAAAATTTGCCCACTGCGATGAGGAGATCCATCTCCTGAGGAAGATGATATTAGCATAGCACCACATTGCATTGATTTCACTCCGATAAGTCAAGCCAAAGTACGATGAAGATGGGAATGTCACTGGCATTGGAGATATTCCATCAAAGTCATCATCATTGTCTTCTTTAGAGTGGATGGATGATGAGGATCATGATGATTGATCCCATTATCTATAGTCTATAGATTAGTCATTATGTGGAGTTGGACATTGGACAATGGAGTGAGGCATCATAGATGTCCTTTTCTCATTATGTTTTTGTATCACAATTCATTGTTGACTTGATATACTTTATGCCTTGTGTATTATTCACATATATTTTGTTCCTTTATCTTATAATGTCCAATATGTTAAGGATAAAATGTTCTCTCTCACAACCTTCAAATCGATGAACTCTTTAAATATCTCTAATTTGATGCAAGAAAAAGTACAAGAGCTTCCCTTATCCCTTCCATCTCTCACCCTTTTTATATATCTCCTACTATCTTATCCTCCACTTCTTCACTATCTCCAGTCAGCCTCACCCTCCCCTCATCTTTATACCCTATTGTGCACATCATCCATTTTCTTTCTTTCTAGACCTTCTTCATTCCCCTAGCTTCATCACTCTTACCTTTTCACTCTAACCTTTGGATCCTCGACCATTCCACATTGCCATTGTCAGCCACCATATCCTTGTCCTCTTTACCCAATCACCCTCCACTCCCTCATCCTCTCCAACCCTTCAATCTTTAATCCCTCTTTAATCCCGTACACTCTTCATTCACCAACTACTTTGCCTACTTTGCCCTCTCCAGTTCTAACTCTTATTCCTCACTCCCTCTATCTCCTCATCTCATCAGCTTCCTATAGAAATCGCAAATTCGTATGCCTAAACATTAATTCATTAGATGCCCATCCTCATCTTTCTTGATGCTCTATCCCGTGAGGATTGTAGCCCTCAATAAAGATAGGATGTGCCATGAACCATGTTGATCCTTCCGATCCCTTTCGCTTCGTCTACCTTCCTCCCCATCCCTTCCTCTCTCCATCTCAATCCCTATCTTTCCTTCTCCTCCTTGACCCCTCTACTTGAGCTTGCACTGCTAGTCAAGTCGAAAAAAAAAGGGGAATATTGGGCCAGCCATTGATCAACAGACTTGGTTCACATTGGCTGACCAACCTGGTCCACCGTGGTTGACCTTGATGGTCAACCTTGGTCAACCCAAAAGCTCTTTTTTATTGATACTTATATAAATTCATGATGAGTTAAGGCTTGCATGCTAGTCACAATCTTGGTTGACGAATTGGCCGAGTTTTTTTTTTTTTATAAATTTATTTATTTATTTTTTTTATAATAAAATAACCTTATGCCACAGTGCTGATATAAAGGGGCATTTAAGGAGCAACGAACAGGTGACACATTAGAGATTATATAAAAGCAAGATTAAAGAAAAAGACATGGATAGAGGACAAGGACTCAATTGATTGAAACCCTATGGTTAGTCGACTAGCACTGGCCACTATTATGATAGTTGACTGGAAATTACCAAAGAACACTATCACTAGTCCGATTCGGATGCATGAAACCAAGGTGGACACAAAAATATCATTACTTCTCATCGTATTGAGCCGTTCCCCCACTACCTCTGTACATGGTAGGCTGCACCTCCACTTCCCTATTACTCATCTGATCCTTGCATTACTCTCAATCTCAGTTATTCTTAGGAAGATCCACCTGCAGCCACCTATATACGTACCCCTTAAGCTCTCAGGGGGGTATTAGGTAGTAGATGCTTTTTGAAGGGATGTGAATGGAAGAATGCATATACTCTTCAGGACATTGATACTTAGTAAGTGGGATAAACTTGATGCAGAGAGGGGAGAGATTTATTGCACGCTTACTCCAAGAGTGAGGGACCTCCATTCTAGTTGTGTGAACTTGGCACGTCTGGTAGGATTCGTCATCAGAGATGCTTGTTCTCAAGGGGTAGGGTTCTGCAAGTGTGGGCTTAAGGATAGCCCAAGTTGAAGTAATTTAGATGATCGTTCCTTTGAAGAATGATATTTATCTGAATACTAGAATTCATAGCCCACAATCATATGCACAAGAGGAGCAGAATGCCTTAATATCAATATTGGGCTTTTAAGGATCATTGGATTTGTTTTCTTCTGTTCATGCATTTTGCCGAAAGACCCTTTCTGGCCATGACGGTAGTTGTTTCCAATATTTGTCTGTATTTCAGAAAATTCAATGGATCAAACCCATTAATTTTCTTTTGTTGTCCATTATAAACATAAAAAAATACAATATTTCTTATGAGTTCCGGCTGGGTTTCATCAAATTTTAGACAAGAACAAGAGGACTCAAGACACCCTCCTCTGTAAACAGTCAGATAATTTGGTATTCTAACCTTTCAAAGAGGTAATAGGCACATTCAGGGAATATAAGGATATTGCTTTGTGCATAGCTTGCTGATAAACTTCACGATTAAACTTTTTTTTTTCCATGTACATAATTCATGTTCTTGTTATATAGCTTTTCTCAGTCATTCAAACAATTTATTCCATTTTTGGTATGGTATAGGGATTGCATGGAGGAGTTTCCATTGACGTTCTAAAACAACCTTATTAGACGCTACACAGAAGACAAACAGCCAGGTAATGGACCGGCCCTTTCACGACTTGAAAACGTCCATTCCAGAGGCATAGTGGCTCAGCGTACAAGCAAACATGAGCAGAAGCTGCAATCAAGTATAACGTATGATGAACGAGAGGCTTCTCAGCTAATTTTTCAACCCATGAAAATAAACTTTCGATGGAGTTCATGGATTTCAACAAGGTTATGTGTGCTCTTCCATGTGTTGTTGCCCATTCCATACTCAAACCTTAATCATACTCATTCCATTCCCTTGTTTGAGAATGGTCCGTAATTTTTCACGTGCATAGTCTCTGAAGTTACAATTGTTAGTTCCGTAAATTTTTTGTGAAGCAAGGACAAGTGTGAATGAGCTTGATTTGAACAAAGTCATTCTATTTTTCTGAGAGAGACATTGGAGGTCAATAACATAAAACCTTGTGATATTGAACATTAAATAATACAGTTATATCTGATACTTTTGTTGCTCTTATGATCATCGATAAACAGCATAAAAAAGGAAGTCAATCAGCAATATAAAAAAGAGCTTCCATAATGAACTGTACGCATGAAGGTTAACTCAATAGCTTGTGCACTCCAAAATATTTACCCTGGATACAATTTTATAGATCATATATAATATACAGGAAACTAAGGATGTGCATAGCTTCATGTGTTGAGTTGAACCAAATTTTGAAGTCAGATCAATAAGAAATTCTCTCTCAGGATGGTGCTAGGCCCTTTTCTCTAGGAAAAATTTTCTTCATTAGCATCAAACTTTATGTGAGATCTTAGTTCCATTACACAGCCTTACATCTGTCCTATGAGACCTGAAATAGTAAAAGTGAGCTGTAGAATATGGGCTCTAAAGGTCGTTTGCAAATGTTCAATGGAGTCAATAATACGAATTCTCATAAGCTTTTTTGGTAAAGCATCTTCAAAAATGTTTGCCTTAAAACTATATAGTTTCTGGATCGCCGAACATACAACATTATCTTTGTTTTTATTTGCAACAACCACCACCTAACATCCTCATTGTAATGTGCACAAAATGTGAGTTCATATTTAATAATTATAGGAATCAACACTCCAAGTATTAAGAAAAACTTCTTTCATTAGTCATTAATGTGCTTTCAATTTCAGAACAGATGCCACATGCTCTCATTTTTCTTATGGCATCTACTAAAAGCGATATAGATAGATAGGTAGACAGATAGATACATAGATAAATAGATAGACGGATCGATGAATGGATGGATGGATGGATGGATGGATAGATAGATAGATAGATAGATAGATAGATAGATAGAGATATAGATAGATAGATAGATAGAGAGAGAGAGAGACATATAGATAGATAGACAGACATGCAGATAGATAGACACATAGACACATAGATAGATAGGTAGGAAGGTAGGTAGGTAGGTAGGTAGGTAGGTAGGTAGGTAGGTAGGTAGGTAGATAGATAGATAGATAGATAGATAGATAGATAGATAGATAGATAGATAGACATACAAATAGACATATAGATAGATAGATAGATAGACATATAGATAGATAGATAGATAAATAGATAGATAGATAGATAGATAGATAGATCGCTTGATGGATAGATTGATGGATGGATAGATAGATCGCTTGATGGATAGATTGATGGATGGATGGATAGATAGATAGATAGATAGATAGATAGATAGATAGATAGATAGATAGATAGATAGATAGATAGATAGATAGATAGATAGATAGATGGATGGATGGATGGATGGATGGATGGATGGATGGATGGATGGATAGAGAGAGAGAGAGAGAGAGAGAGAGAGAGAGAAAGATTGATAAAGAGATAGATAGATAGATAGACAGAGAAGATAGATAGATAGATAGATAGATAGATAGATAGATAGATAGATAGATAGATAGATAGATAGATAGATAGATAGATAGATAGATAGATAGATAGATAGGTAGGTAGGTAGGTAGGTAGGTAGATAGAAAGATAGATAGCTAGGTATGTGGCTAGGTAGGTAGGCCGGCTAGCTAACTGACAGGGTAGATAGGTAGATAGATAGATAGACAGACAGGCAGAGAGACAGACAGAGAGACAGATAGACAAAGAGACAGACAGATAGAAAAAGAGACAGACAGATAGATAGATAGATAGATAGATAGATAGATAGATAGATAGATAGATAGATAGATAGATAGATAGATAGATAGATAGATAGATAGATAGATATTAGATGTTACTGTCAGTATCACTGTGAAAGGCCAAATGTCCACTAGAAACTTTTGTATATGCTCTTTAATAAAACATATAGCGGCATGGTCAGCCACAGACTGTAAGTTCGACCGCATCCTAGAATCCGGCACTTGGTCATCCTTCTTTGAGCCTTAGTGGTATTTTTGAGCTCCTCTAGCTTCATTATCATTCTATTTAATTCTCTATCATCATGGCATCAGAGGTCTGAGACACATCTAGTGGATCAGAGTCTAGTGCCATTCTTCTGAGGAGGAGCTATAAATTGTAGGGCAAAGACCATTTTGAGATTCGAAAATTTGACAGCTCAAACTTTGCTCTATAGAAGAATCAGATTAAAGATGTGCTAATTCAGAGGAGGTGATGGAAGTGAGTGAATGGAATCTCAAAGAATCCTGTTGACATGGATGAAGATGATTGGGATGAGTTAGATGAAATGGTCAGGTCTACCATTCGATTGCACTTGGGAGATAATGTTTACTTTATAGTATTGGACTTTAAAAGTGCAAAGGAGCTTTGGAAGAAATTATGCAATACATATGAAAAAGAAACGATATCAAACAAAGTGTACCTAATGAGAAAGTTATATGATCTTCGCATGAAGGATATAGACAAAGTTGCTACTCATCTGAACGAGTTTGATGCTATATTCTCCCAATTACAGGCTCAGAAAATGGACATGGATAATGAAATGAAAGCAGTCTTGTTGCTATGCACCTTGCCATCATCATGGGATACATTTTGCACAATTATTAGGAATAGTGCACCTGGTGGTAAACTAGTTTATGATGACATATGTGGAGCATTCTTGAGTGAGGAGATTCATTGAAAATCTATGGTTGGCACTTAGAGTGGAGATGCATATAATGTTCATGATTCTTAGCAAGGAAAGAATCAACAACATGGTAAGAGCAAGAACAAGGAAAAGAATGGTCAACGAAATAAGAGTAGAAGTAAATCAAGGAAGAGGGATATTGAATGCCATTATTGTCATAAGAAAGGACACATGAAGAAAGATTGTTATGCGTTAAAGAATGCTAAAGGTAAAGGGCAAAATGTTGATGGGCATGTTAAACAGTTGCCTACACCATCTACTTCAACCGTGAAGATTGAAGAAATCAATGCTATTTCTAATGATGCTAATGTGTTGACACTTGAAAGTACTATGCCTACCGAGGCTCTTATGGCTCATTCTCTTTCCCACACATGGCTGCTAGATTGTGATGCTTCTTTCCATCTGACACAATATAGAGAGGGGTTCTCTACTTGTGCAACAAAGTCTCTTGGTACTGTGAGACTTGGTGATTCTTATCAGTGTGATGTTGGGATTGGAGATGTGGTTGTGCGGCTCATTGACAGTTCAAAATTTACTATGCATAATGTACGTCATGTACCTCAGTTATCATGTAGTTTGATGTTAGTTGGTCAACTTGATGACCTTGGTTACAAGGTGGTCTTCTATGTTGAGTCCTTTTGCATATCAAAGGGCAATATGGATATTGCAAAAGGAAGCAAAGTTGGCTCACTTTATCCTTTATTTGTATCACAGAAAGAACACTTGTTAGCTGTTACTGAACATCCTATGGCTTGTATTTGGCATGGTCGTTTGGGCCATATATCTCGTAGTGGAATGTAAAATCTTTCTCATTCTGGTTACTTACCTATGTTATCTTTCTCTTATTTTTTATTTTGTGAGCATTGTCAATATGGATAGCAAACCAGAAATGTGCATAGAATGCACATTCACTCTTCAATTCAACCTTTAGATCTCGTTCATACAGATGTGTGTGGTCCTATGCCCACAAGGTCATTAGGTGGTTCTCTTCACTTTTTCACTTTCATGGATGATGCTACTATTAAAGTTTGGGTATATCCTATCAAATCGAAGGATGAGGCATTTCGTGCTTTCAAAAAATGGCTTGCTTTAGTTGAGATTGAAAAAGGAACTAAGCTCAAAGCTTTATGTTCAGATAATGGGGGGAGTATACGTCACATGAATGCAACCTTTTCTCCTAGTCTAGAGGAATTCGTAGAGAGTTTACAGCTCCTTATACCCTAGTACAGAATGGTATAGCTGAAAGGATGAATAGAACTATTCAGGATAGAGTAGTCTCTATGCTTCATCATGCAAACCTTTCACGAGGCTTTTGGGTAGAAGTAGTATTGACTGCATTTCATGTGATTAATCTTTCACCTAGTACTGCCAAAGGTCGGAAAGTGGCACAAGAGTTATGGACAAGGAAGCCACCATATTATGATCATCTTCGACTTTTTGGGTATGAAGCATATGTTCACATACCCAAGAATCTTAGACAAAAGTTGGACCATAAGTCAAAGAAATGCATTTTTCTAGGATATGGTGGAGAAGGAAAATTTGGAGATCACTTATGGGATCCTGAAACACAATCAGTGATTAGAAGTAGTTATGTCATTTTCAATGAGTCTAAGATGCATAAACAACCCATTAAGGAGTAGTGATTAGAAGTAGTTATGTCATTGTCAATGAGTCTAAGATGCATAAACAACCCATTAAGGAGGTTCAACTGAGAAGAGTGGTGTTTGAGGATACTAGTTCTCTAGTAAGCATGCATAGAAATGTTGCACATAGGGACATTCAAGAGAATGTCCTATCATATTAGTCTACAAATTTTCCTGTTCAGCAACCATTGAGATGCTCTACACGTGTTTGATCACATCCACCTGATAGATATGTTCTAGGTTTAGATTTTTTTATGCTAACAGACACCGGTGAGCCTTCTTACTACAAAGAGGCTATGCAGACAGAGGATCATGTCAAGTGGGAGTGCACCATGAAGAGTGAGTTGGATTCTATTCACAAGAATGGTACTCGGTATTTAGTACCTTTGCCAAAGGGCAAGAAAGCTTTACCATGTAAATGGGTATATAAGTGGAAATTCACATCAGATAGTGCTTCTCCAAAGTATAAAGCACAACTTGTTGGAAAGGGTTTTAAGCAACAACATGGTGTTGATTTTGAGGAAATCTTCTCTCTAGTGGTCAAGATGACTACCCTACACATGTTGCTTGGATTTGTTGTAATGGAGGACTTAGAGCTAGTCCAAATGGATGTGAAAACTTCTTTCTTGCATGGAGATCTTACATATGAGATCTATATGGAACAACCAAAGGGTTATGTAGTTCCTAGCAAGGAAAGTCTAGTTTGTAAGCTTAAGAAAAGCTTGTATGGACTTAAACACTCTCCTAGATAATGGTACTTTTATGAAGTCTCAAGGCTATTCTCGAAGCAATGAGGATCTTTGTCTCTACACAAAGAGATGCTCAAATAGCAGCTTGATATGCTTGATACTTTATGTCGATGATATGTTGATTGCTGGGAAGTCCTCTTATGACTTGTCAATCCTTAATCCTCAAAAAGAAGTTGAGTCAGATATTTGATATGAAGGATTTGGGGGATGTCAAACATATTCTTGGCATGCACACTACTCGTGATAGGAGTAAAAGATGCATATACTTGTCTCAAAGTGAGTACATATCCAAAGTACTTCACAGGTTCAATATGCAGGGCGAAAAGGCGGAGTACACCTTTACCCACATATGTGAAATTGAGCAATGCTGATTGCCCCAAATCAAATGAGGAAAAGGAATTCATGACCAAAATTCCATATCAGTATGCTATTGGTAGTCTCATGTATGCTACGATAAATACAAGACCAGACATTGCATTTGCAATGGGAGCTGTGAGGAGATATATGTCTAATCCTGGCAAGAAACATTGGGAAGCAGTCAAGATGATTTTAAGATATCTGAGTGGCACTAAGGACAAGTGTGTATGCTTAGGTAGAGGGAAAGCATCCATTATTGGTTACATAGATTTTGACTATGTTGGTTGTGTAGACAATCGTAAGTCTACATCAGGGTATATTTTTCATTTTGCTGGAGGTGCTATCTCTTGGAGATCTCATCTTCAAGAATGTATAATTGTTTCCACCACAGAGGCAGAGTATGTTGCAACAAGTGAGGCATGTAAGGAAGCATTGTGGCTTTCTCGTCTTGCTTGTGTTATGGGTTTACCTCAGCATGTACCTGGTTTGCTCAGTGATAGTCAGAGTGCCATTTCTTTGGCTAAGAATCTATTCTATCATGCAAAGACCAAGCACATTGAGGTGAGGTATCACTTCATTAGAGATTCCTTAGCCACTAAGCACATTATTCTTGAGAAGGTTCACACTCGAGATAATGCTGCAGATGCTTTGACTAAAGCTCTACCACAAGATAGCTTTCAACACTGTTGTCACTTGATAGGGGTTACTTGATTCATGATCTTACACAACCACTTGTATATTGTGTTACATGCCCATCAGGTAGGAGGTATAGTTTGTATACTTACACTCAGGTATTCTATATCATTCTTCATTTTATCTCCCATAATTACTTTGGCCATATTGGCCGTTAGTGGGAGATTGTTACCGTTAGTGTCCATGTGAAAGGTCAAATGGCCACCGAACAATTTTGTATATGTTCTTTAATAAAACATATAGTGGCCTGGTTATCCACAGGCTATATGTTCTTTAATTTTGTATATGTTCTTTATCCACAGGCTATAAGTTCGACTGCATTTGTAACACCTAAGTAGTATGTGTTCATGCTCCCTGTGTACTATGTTTTTCAGCATATTATGTAACCTTTGTGTAGAGTACCGCATGCGATGCTTGGAGCTCGATTTTCTACTCCGAGGATTTCATCGTGGAGCTCTCAAGAAGGAGAGCGCATTGTGGTGCATCACCATTAAAATACTTCAATAGACAAATAGATAGATAGACGGACGAACGAACAGATAGACATACAAATACATAGATAGATAGATAGATAGATAGATAGATAGATAGATAGATAGATAGATAGATAGATAGATGATAGATAGATTGATAGATAGATAGATAGATAGATATAAAGAGAGAGAGAGAGGAAGATAGAGAGATAGATAGCTAGGTAGGCAGGTAGGCAGGTAGGTAGGTGGGTAGGCAGGGAGGAAGCGAGGCAGGAAGGGAGGAAGGAAGGCGTGCAAGGAGGAAGCCAAGGAGGGAGGCAGAGTGGGAGGGAGGGAGGAAGGAAGGCAAGAAGGAAGGGACGAAGGTAAGCATGGAGTAGACAGATAAGTAAGAAGGCAAGGAAGTTGGGAGGCACAGAAGCACGCAGGCATGCATGTAGGGAGGCACAAAAGCACACATGCCAACAGGGAGAAAGACAGGCATGTAGTGAGGGAGGGAGGTAGGAAGGGAGGGAGGGAGACATAGGAAGGGAGGGAGGGAGACAGGCATGCAGGCATGCAGGTAGGCAGGGAGGCATGCAAGCACGCACACATGCAGGGAGGCAGGTAGGCATGCAAGGAGGGAGGGAGATAGGGAAGGAGGCAAGCACGCAAGCAAGAAGGTAGAAAGTAGGTAGGCAGCTAGATAGCTAGATAGGTAGGGAGCTATATAGATAAGCAGCTAGATAGGTAGGCAAGTAGATAGGTAGCTAGTTAGGTAGCTAGGAGGTTGGTAGCTAGGTAGCTAGATAGGTAGGTGGGTGGTTAGGTAGGTAGGTAGGTAGGTAGATAGGTAGCTAGCTAGGTAGGTTGATAACCAGCTAGGTAGGTAGGTAGGTAGATAGGCAAGTAGCTAGGTAGGTAGCTAGGAAGCTAGGTAGTAGGTAGCTATGTAGGTATGTAGGTAGGTAGCTAGGTAGGTATGTAGGTAGATAGGTAGGTAGGAAGGTAAGTAGGTAGTTACGTGGTAGGTAGGTAGGTAGGTATTTAGGTAGCTAGATAGCTAGCTAGGTAGGTAAATACGTATGTAGGTAGATAGGTAGATATCTAGGTACCTAAATAGGTAGGTAGGTAGGTAGCTAGGTAGGTAGGTAGTGTATGTGGTTTCACATGGAAAGAAGCACTAGAATCTAGCAGCAACGTATGGGAAAGAGAATTAGCCATAAGCACCTGAGTTGGCATAGTACTATCAAGTGTCAACACATCAACATCATCAGAAATAGCATTAATTTCTTCAATCTTCAGAGTCGAAGTAGATGGTGCAGGTAACTGTTTAACATGCCCATCAACATTCTGTCCTTTACCTTTAGCATTGTTTAATGCATAACAATCTTTCTTCATATGTCCTTTCTTATGACAATAATGGCATTCGATATCCCTCTTCTTTGATTTACTTCTACTCTTATTCCATTGACCATTCATTTCCTTGTTCTTGCTCCTGCCACGTTGCTAATTCTTTCCTTGGTAAGAATTATGAACATTATATGCATCTCCACTTTGAGTGCCAACCATAGATTTTCTACGAATCTCCTCACTCAAGAGTGCTCCACATATGTCATCATAGACAAGTTTACCACTAGGTGCACTATTGCTAATATTTGTGCAAAACATATCCCATGATGATGGTAGGGTGCATAACAACAAAACTGCTTTCATTTCATTATCCATATCCATTTTTTGAGCCTATAAGTGGGAGAATATAGCATCAATCTCATTCAGATGAGCAGCAACACTATCTGTGTCCTTCATACGAAGGTCATATAATTTTCGCATCAGATACACTTTATTTGATGCCGTTTCATTTTCATATGTATTGCATAACTTCTTTCAAAGCTCCTCTGCACTTTCACAGTCTAATACTGTAAAGTAAACATTATCTGCCAGGTGCAAGTGAATGGTAGACCTGACCATTTCATCTAACTCATCCCAATCATCTTCATCCATGTCAGCAAGCTTCTTTGAAATTCCATTTATTGGCTTCCATTGGCTCCTTTGAATCAACACATCTTTAATCTGATTCTTCAATAGAGAAAAGTTTGTGCCATCAAATTTTTGGATCTCAAAATGATCTTTGACTTGCAAGTTATAACTCCTCCTCGAAACACTGGCACTAGACCTTGATCCACTAGATGTGCCTAAGACCTCTGATGCCATGATGGTAGAGAACTGAATAGAATGATAATGGAGCTAGAAGAGTCCAAACGCCAACAAATAAGTGTATCAAGGAGTAAATCGACGACTGTATAGTTGACTAAACCAAAAATCTGGAAAAATTTTGCCAAAGTATCCTCTACAAAATGAGCATATGACCAGTGTCAAAGTATTATAAAACTACAAGTACTGACATGTTTACCTGCATAGTGAATCACTAGCTCCACTACATATAATGAGTTACCCAATAGAAGCCAACTAGGCTTATCGAGCACGTATGAAGAACTATCATACATCACCTATGGCGAGGCTAGGTAAGTCTTCCACCTACATCACCAAAGAGACCCCGAAATTTGGATATTTCCCAGTTAAGAAAACCTCACCATGACTTTCTTTTTCAAATGTAAAAGGCTTCATGCAAAAAACGTAACCGCTATATCAATGACCACATGGACGTACATAAGCGGTATCCATAAGAGAGTACATGGTGCATATGTGCTCAATATATGTAGTAAAATGACACTAAAAGGTTGAATGCATAGCCCAAAGACTAGCCGAAAACACCTGCAAGTGTTTGTCAACTCTAATGTTTTAGGCCCAAAAACCTACATAAATTTGCAGCAGTTTCTCCCACCAAAATTGGAAACCGTTCGAGAAACCTATAGTTTTACGAGTGTGGATGAAAGCACTGCCCCAAAGGTTGATATTTGTTGTCGGAGAAGTACAAAGAACACTCTTCTTGATGTTCTTGGACCTATATGAAGAAAACTATGTGCTTCTGCCTCGAAACACTCAGATACCCGTGAAGTATTTCGATGGCGATGCACCATAGTGTGCCCTTTTTCTCGCGAGCTTCACGATGATATCCTCGGAGTAGAAAACTGAGCTCTTAGGGCTGCACAGAGTACTCCGCATAGAGGCTTCATATTACGCAGGGAAAACACAGTACACAGGGAGCACAAAGACAGATATCTTAGGTATTACAAATGCGGTCGAACTTACAATCTGTGACTGACTAGGCCACTAAATGTTTTATTAAAGAACATATACAAAGAAGTTTCGGGTGGCCATTTGGCCTTGCACATGGACACTAAAGGTAACAAATCGTTGCATAGAATTTTGTAACCTCCTAGATCTTCTTGGTCCTGGGTCACTTCTCCTTGTATCATCTGCATGTGCTTTTCTTACTCCTGGAGTCTTTAGAGAGGGCAATCCAAGTTCCTCATCAAGCCTCTTTTTTGAACCGCTTGAATCTCCATCAACTTCTTCAAAACCTACACATGTTTTATGACCAGCAGAAAGTTTTTCTTTATCTTTCTTGGATGTATTTGATGAATTTGTTGGACTAAAATTTCCATGCAATCTTCTACTCCATGGATTTGAGTTGGAACTATTTCTTGGTGATGCATCCAGTCCACTCAAAGCTTGAGATTCCGCACTTGATTTTTCAGCATTTTCTTTGTCATTTGGTTCAAGATTCAGTCCTTCTTTGGCATCTGCATAAAAGCTTGACATTTCATCAAATACCATATCTCTGCTCATCTTCACCTGTCATGTGAGTGGGTTATAACATTTATATCCCTTTTGTTCAAGGGAGTATCCAATGAAGACACATTTCTCTGCTTTTGGATCAAGCTTCGTCCTCAACTCATCTGGAACATGTACATATGCAATACAACCAAAAACTTTCATATGTGATAAGTTTGGCTTTTTACCTGTGAACTTCTCTTCAGGTGTAACTTGATGTACAACAACAGTTGGAGTTGTGTTCATGATGTATACAACCGTATGCACAACTTCTGCCCAATAACAATGAGACATACTCTTCTCAACCATTAAGGCTCTTGCTATTTCTGCAATATGTCTATTTTTGCATTCAGCAATGCCATTCTATTGTGGTGTGTACGTACATGAAAACTAACGTCAAATTCCATGAATTTTTAGAAAATTAATGAACTCATTTGACGTTTATTCACCTCCTCCATCAGATCTTAATGTCTGAATATACTTCCCTGTCTGCTTTTCCACCATAGTTTTAAAATTCTGAAAGTGGGTGAATACCTCACTCTTTTCTTTCATGAAATAGACCCACACTTTCTGTGTATGGTTATCAATGAAAGTAACGTAAAACCTGCAACCACCCATAGATCTGGTCTTTGCAGGACCCCAAACATCTGTATGTACTATTTCTAGCACATTCTCACTAACATGCTTGTCATGCGGAAACGATTATCTTGACTGATGTTGGAAATTAGGTAGGCCCATAACTAATATCACAGGTCCAAGGTTCCATAGGTCCAACATCTACAACATAGATTTTAGCAATCTTCCAATATTGACATTAAAACATGAACATACCACACTTAATCATACAAATGATGAGACAAAGATAGACAGAGACTAGACAACATGTGTAAATTGTTATGTAAGCCACTGCTTACTCACACTATCATATATACAAATGTCAATTTACAATGTGGAAGCAAAACTCTCAACCACTCTATGTGAACAGAAATACATGGATGAGTGAATGTACAAATGTAACAAACATATTCAGATGTATGGATAGAAATCTAAATATACATGAGATGTGTGGCCTAATAGGTTGTCGAGGAGTGAATATGAGTGATAGAAAGAGGAAGGATTAGTCTAAAACTGATAATCAACAAACCCTCATCTAACCTTAGGCTATGGAAGACCCTAATTTAGACGTGTGTGAAAAGATCACATACTTACAAAAGTAGCAAAGAATGCTAACAAGTTTGCTGCCAAAAATCCTCAAACTCATATGACCATACCTTCTCGAACACCTCACCCAAATATGCATAAAGCATACATGTACTGATTCTCTTGTACCTATGTCGAATAGGACTTCTTCTGATATGGATGTTACTGCCTCCATAAACTCCAAGTAGTACCTGTGTGCATAAAGAGAATATGTACCTGAATTCTTAACATAAGATGAGAATCTTATGTTAACCACCATCCAATGTCTTTGAAGTAAATCGAAATCTTCATGTAGAAGACAATCTTCAAATACATCATGTGAATGGCCGATCCACACCACCAAGCTGTTGCGGGGTAAATCCTCTCCATAAGCAAGAGTGTGAGCACACTCTTCTTCTCCAAGAAGAACTCCATAGCCGCTCCTCAACATGCTTTAACATAGCACCATGGCTGCCCCATGTGCTAAGAAGCACCACCTCTGTTGAGGGACCAAGCTTCCAAAGCTTGTGTTAAAATAGGTGTTGGATTCATAATGTGTCCCCAAAGTGCTTCTTTTATGGTAGAGGCTCTATAAAAATAAAGCAATATCAAAAGCATAACACAACAATCACTATCTCCAATAAAGCAAGATTGAAAAGCTTTGTCACTCGTCCGTCATATGATTGTTCTAAAAAGCATTCTTTTGCAAAAGTTGGGATTTAATAAAAAATCCAAAAGCTGCCGCTACGCGATCTGCCGATGGTAGGATTTGAACACTGGTCGCTGTTTTGAGAGAGTTTTACTCCAGCCAATGCACCAACACACTTTTGATGTAGAAGGACTACAACAGAACTTATACACATGCTGTGTTGTGTGAGCAAGATGGATCATCTTGACCAATCTTTGACCAATGGGACATTGTTTCCAACAACTGTTTACCAAATTGACATGCTACACATACCTTTTGCATCTCTGCAACCTTGAAATTTCTTAGTCCATGGACAATCTCCTTTGACTGCATCAATTTCAGCCTTTGCAAGTTTGCATGTCCAATCCGTTTGTGCCCGATCTCTATATCAGGAATAACTCTTGCACCTTTTGCAAACATGGCTACATTCATTTCAAGAATTTTCACATTTAAGATGAACATCCTACCCACTTTGTTTCCTTTGGCAATCAATCTTCCATCCCATTTGTATTCTTCTACATATAAACCATCATCATTGAACTTGACTTGTAATCCCTAGTCAACCATTTGTCCAATAGAAACCAGATTCTTTGTTATATTTGGAACATGTAGCACATCAGCAAGGTGTTTTACCTTCCCATCCTCCATAGACAGTGCTATATTTCCTGTATGCACAATAGGGTGTGATGTGTCATCACTTGTTTCAACATATCTAGGAACAGGCAATTTCTACAAAGTACTAAACCATTCTGCATGAATGATCATGTGATTTGAAGCACCTGAATCAACATACCAGACATTATCATTTGATTTTGAAACACCAGCAGACATCGTATTCATCATGTGATGTTGAACCATGAACAACTTCTCAGAACCATCTGCACTTGTGGATGAATAGTTGTTTCGCTGCTTTTTGTTATTTCGATTCTTCAACCTACAATCACGTTCAAAGTGTCCAGTTTTACCACAATTCCAACATCCTTTTCTATCATTACCTGAATCATTTATTTGGAAATTTCTGCGGCCTCTTTCGCTCCCCCTGCCTCAAAACTGTTCTCTTCCTCCTACATGATCCTGTTGTTGACTTTGGTCTTGGTTATTGTTTCCTCTTCCACTTCCAAAACCTCTACCTCTACCTCTTCCTCTACGAGAGTAGGATACCTGCTCAGAACTAGATTTTCCTTGGGAGTTTGAATGCTCACCAAGATTCTTTTCTTCAATAATCAGCATAGATACCAGGTCAACAAAATTCGGAATATTTTCCATGGTCTATATAGAAGTTCTGAACTGCTTATATGAAGATCCTAAACGACAAAGGCACAATTCCACCTTATCATCATCATCTACATTCATGCCAATAGATGCAAGTGACTCACATATGTTTTTGATTTTCAGAGTGTAGTCACTTACCGAAATGCTCTTTTTCTCCAATGTATGCAATTCATTCTTGAGTTGCAATTTTTGTGCCTTTGTATTGGTCTCCTACAATGTGACCGAACTATTCCAAGCCTCTTTCAGAGTATTGGCATCATGTATGTGCCCAATCATGCTATCCTATATGCTAAGAGATAGCCAATACATTACCTTTCGTGCTCTTTGATTCCATTCCTCATATGCTCTTAACTGTTCAGTAGTCCGATTCCGCTCTGGTAACTACGGTGCATTTTCGTTCTCTCCTTCGATGTACTTCTAGTATTCTTTTCCCATCAGGAAATTTGTCATTCTGAATCTCCAAGCATGGAAGTTGTTCTTGTCCAACTTATCGCTCATAAGTTGATCATTCCATCTGCATTTGCCAGTTCTATAGCAATTCACAACACTGCAAAACACTAAAAGTAGCGCTTCTGCTTGAACACTATCGCACTATGATGTGACACTTCGATCTTAGAAAAATAAAGTTTTCGTGTACCAACAGTACACGGAATCACTTGAAATTCTGGATCTAAAATGTATGAGTGTTGCCGAACACGATGCAAGTTACAATTTCTAAAACTGACCTGGTTTTTTTGTGGGCAAATAGAGATCGTTTGTGAATCGCATTTTCTCTATGCCTTGCTGCATACTCTTCACCGCCGCCTTCTCCACGAGCTCTCTATAGCCACACTAGCTCTGATACCATGATGTCATGAGGAAGGAGATAAGGAAGAGAGCTCACACACACTCTCATTATCAAAGAGAAGCACACACTCAAATTGAGGCAAGGAAGAATGATCTTCTTCTTTTTCTTCTATTACATAAAAAGGAATGTACAAGAATGACCTAAAAACAAGAATACAACAAGTGCAATATATAAAGACCAGTACATAAGGAAAAACCTAATGTCTACAAATGAGTGAGCTGGCAAGAAACAAATGTGCCCTCACTCTTGGTACATAAATCTAGTACATCTCAATGAAGTATCCATGACATATACCACTGTGACCACTATACATATCAAAGAAATAAAAAAATGATACGTGTCATCCTGGATCTTCACATGTTGAGCTTGATATCTCAACAGGTAGGTGGGTAGGTGGGTAGGTAGGTAGGTAGATAGATAGATAGATAGACAGATAGATAGATAGATAGATAGATAGATAGATAGATAGATAGATAGATAGATAGATAGACTGATAGACTGATAGACTAATAGACTGATTGATTGATAGATAGATAGATAGATAGATAGATAGATAGATAGATAGATAGATAGATAGATAGATAGATAGATAGATAAATAGATAGATAGACAGATAGGTAGATAGACATGTTAGATATGCTCAATACTCCACCCTTAAGTGACCACAAATGATCCATGGTTCTCTAAGTTCTAAGGCACCCATTTTGAGGAGACGCCATTGTGAGAGCGTGGACATTTATGGAACCCCAACTTCTAAGTTAGATGAGGTCTATGTGTGACCGTTGATGGTTATGGATGATCTTTGTGAGCCTAGCAATCAGGTTAGGTAGGGCATAAAGTCCCATGCCATTGTTGTCATTGTGAAAATAAAGGTCTTGTGGCATCACGTGGTTTCCCCATAGAACCTTAATGGGGGGGAGTGTAGAGGGGCCTTGTCCCTTCCGGGGGGTCTAAGGGGCCTATCCCCCGAGCCCATAGGGCCAATACGACAGGACTTCGGGTCGTGGAGATATTGTCAGATCGTATATTTTGTCGACTATTTCGTATCTCTCGACTATGTTTATCTATATCGACATAGAGGCTAGCAATATAAATGTTTGCTGATGGGGAGACTAGAGAGGTGTTTATCACTCTTGATGCTGATCTTCTGTAACGTAGGAACACAGATGCACTTTGTGTTCTAATTGCAAGTACTAGTGATAGTGTTTTGAGTCTCATTCAGCATACTACCAAGGCATATGAAGCATGGGATATATTGAGAAATGAATATGAAAATTGTAATCGGACATGGATTCAAAATGTGGAGAGTTAGCTAGCAATATAAATGTTTTTTGATGGGGAGACTTCAGAGGTGTTTATCACTCGCATAAAGAATCTACGAGATCAAATGGAGGGAGTAGGTGTACAAAAGTCAAGTGAGGAGCTAGCTCGACGTTGTCTTCGAATTTATCCACCTAGTTTGATGATTTGGTAACTGCTGTTAATACTCAAATCAGACCTCAATCACTAAATTTTGAAGAATTTAGTGCCTCACTGATGAAGGAGGACTCATGGCTCAAAGCAAGGAGTGGTGGTAGCAAAGGAGATGGTGCATTCACAACAAATGCCAAAGGAGGCAAAGCAGACTCTTCAAAAGATCAAGACAAAAAGAAGAACAATAAAAAGGAGTTCAAGGAAGAGTGTTTCGACTGTAAGAAGAACGAACATAGAATCCAAGATTATCGTATCAAGAGGGTAGAAGAGAAGAATGGCTCTTCAAAAGGTGGCAAGGGCAAGGAGTCTTCCAACACAACAGAAACAGAGCTTGAGTTATTTGCTACGATAGAGGAGGTGTGCTTCTCTGCTAAAGACTTAGGAACGGATGACTCATGTGTGTTGGAGAGTGGTGCATCTCGTCACGTGATGAGCAGAAAAGACCTTTACAGTTCCTTACAACCTCTAAAGGAACCCATCATAGAAAAGGTAGGAAACAATGCAAGATGTGCTATAGAGGGAGAATGTAAAGTTTCTTTCATTAAATCTAATGGGGATGTAAAAAAGCTTTCAAATGTGTTGTATAAACGAAATCTGCTTTCAGTAGCTTCTATAACTGATCAAGTTCATCAAGTATCTTTTAGTAAGACAGGGGCTAAGATTATGGAAAATAACAACAATATTGTTGGAACTGGCATTAGGAGGAACAACATGTATGAGTTATATGCTCTTACAACCACTACAAGTGTGGGCACAAGTAACCTATGGCATGAGAGATTCGGCCAGAGCGGGTACCCTATACTGGAGGAGATGCATGGCAGAGGTATGGTTGCACGCCTACTATCGATTGGGAAAATGAAGGAACCATGTGAAGCTTGCATGATGGGCAAGCAATAGAGGAAGGCATTTCCACAAGAAAACAAGAACAAGGCAAGCTATTTTCTAGATTTGGTGCATGCTGACTTGTGCTGAAAATTGCCTACACAAGCCTTGGGCGAATCTTCCTACCTCATGTTACTTGTTGACAACTATAGTAGGAAGATGTGGATGTACTTCCTTTTCAATAAGGCTCAAGTTTTTGCTAAGTTTAAAGAATGGATTTAGCTTGTTGAAACTAAAACAAGGAAGAAGATGAAGAAATTTAGGAAAGATGGCAATGGTGAGTTCACATCAACAGAGTTTGAAGATTTGTGCCCTCAACAAAATGGTATTGCAAAACGTTGGAATCAAGTAGTAAGCAGGTTTTCTAATAAGCCTTGCCAAACACATTAGAAGGCGAGCATGCAGATACTCAGGTATGTGAAAGGAACCACTAATTTGGTATTCTTTGTGAAGAAGGATCATCTCTAGTCGGATATTGTGACTCAAATTGGGCAAGAGATATTGATACTAGAAAATCAGTTTCTAGATATTGCTTTTCTTTAGGATCAAGTATTTTCTCTTGGATTAGTAAGAAGCAATTGATTGTAGCATTATCTTCTACTGAAGCTAAGTAAAAAGCTGCGTGTGTTACAACATGTGAAGCAGTATGTTTGAGGAGGATCCTATGGCACATAAGAATACAAGAACATTAGACTACAAAGTTGAAGTTTGACAACCAAAGTTGCATGGCCATCGTCAAGAATCCTGTTTTCCATGCACGTACCAAGCACATAGAAATTCAGTATCACTATGTGTATGAGTTGATTGAGGATGGGATTGTGGAGTTAATCTATTGTCCAACTAAAGAAAATGGATCAGTCATCTTCAGCAAGGCTCTTGAGAGAGAGCAACTTCATCGATGCTTTCCAAAGCTTAGGATTGGACCAAGGAGGTAGTTCACGTAGGATGGACATTGGGGGGGAGGAGTGTTAGATATGCTCAATACTCCACCCTCAAGTAACCATAAATGATCCATGATGCTCTAAGTTCTAAGGCCCCCATTATGAGGAGAAGCCATTGTGAGAACTCGAATATCTGTGAAACCTTTACTTCTAAGTTAGATGAGGTCTATGTGTGACTGTTGATGGTTATAAATGATATTTGAAAGCCATTAGGTTAGGTAGGGCATAAACATTTGGGACATTTGGTTGCCATTGAAGAGCATTTCGACACAAAAGCTTTGTTCCTTTTGTGTGAGCGAAGCAAGCACCCACCCACCCAAGGCTTATGACAAGCAACAACCAAGGCATAGATCTTGGCATACTTTGTCATCTGAGTCACCAAAGCCATCATTGGCACCATTGGTTGCACACGAGATCAATGATGAAGAAAGACAGAGGTTCCTGATCCTTCCCGAGAGGTCATCCATCCCAGTACTATTCCCCCCGGAGCTGGCTTAGCCATGGAAATGTCTTGCCACTAAGCTAAACTCTTGTGGTGCTTGAAGAAGGGGAAAGACTAAGGTTCACATTATCCTCAACAAGTTTTGGGCCCTCAAAGCTTCATTCTTTGCTTTGAAAGCCTATTTTTGAAGCATTCTTGGGATGATTTTTTGAGACAGTTTGGAGTACTTTCGTGCATAGTTCTCTTCACAAAGGTCCAAGAACATCAAGAAGAGATTTCTTTGTACTTCTTCAACAATGAATGTTGAAGAAGTACAAAGAATGTTGAAGTATGTTCTTTGTACTCCCCAAATCACTTGCAGGTGTTGTTGGCAAGTGATTTGGGGAGTGACTTCAACTTTTCAATGCCATTTTATTGCATATATTGAGCACATACGTACTATGTATGCTTCTGTGGAGACCGCTTATGTGCATCCATGTGGTCATTGATATAGTGATTATGTTTTTGCATAAAGCCTTTTACATTTGATAAAGAGGGTCGTAGTGAGGTTTTCTTAACTTGGAGACACCCAAATGTCGGGTCTCTTTGGCGATGCAGATGGAAGATTTACCTAGCCTCACCATAGGAGATGCATGATAGTTGTTCATAGGTGCTCAATAAGCCTAGTTGGCTTCTTTTGGGTAACTGATCATATGCAGTGGAGTTAGTGATTCACTATGTAGGTAAACATACCAGTACTTGCAATTTTATGAGATTTTGACATTGGTCATATGCTCATTTTGTAGAGGATACTATGGCAACATTTTTCCATATTTTTTGGTTTTATCAACTATACAATGGTCAAATTACTCCTTGATACACTTACTGGTGTGAGCACATTCATTCTCACATACTCCTTTTGGTTGGTCATTATTGTTCATTAATTCATTTTTCTGGGAAGACTATTGAATGCTCTCCCAAAATCTGACACTTGGTCATCCTTCTTTCAGCTTTAGTGGTGTTTGGACTCTTCTAGCTCATTATCATTCTATCTAATTCTCTACCATCATGGCATTAGAGGTCTCGGGCACATCTAGTGGATCAAGGTCTAGTGCTAGCGTTTTGAGGAGGAGCTATAACTTGCAGGGTAAAGAAGATTTTGAGATTTGAAAATTTGATGGCAGAAACTTTGCTCTATGGAAGAATCAGATTAAAGATGTGTTGATCTAGAGGAGGTGACGGAAGCTAGTAAATGCAATCTCAAAGAAGCCTGCTAACATGGATGAAGATGATTGGGATGAGTTAGATGAAATGGTTAGATTTTCCATTTGATTGCACGTGGCAGATAATGTTTACTTTATAGCATTAGGCTGTGAAAGTGTAGAGGAGCTTTGGAAGAAGTTATGCAATACATATGAAAAAGAGATGGCATCAAATAAAGTGTACGTGATGAGAAAGTTATATGAACTTTGCATGAAGGAAACAGAGTGTCCTTGCTCATCTAAATGAGTTTGATGCTATATTCTTCTAGTTACAGGCTTAGAAAATTGATATGGATAATGAAATGAAAGCAGTCTTGTTGTTATGCACCTTGCCATCATCATGGGATATGTTTTGCACAATGATAAGAAATAGTGTACCTGGTGGTAAAGTGGTCTATGATGACATATGTGGAGCACTCTTGAGTGAGGGGATTCGTAGAAAATCTATGGTTGCCACTCAGAGTGGAGATGCACATAATATTCGTGATTCTTACCGAGGAAAGAATTAGCAACGTGGCAAGAGCAACAACAAGGAAAAGAGAAAATTACAAGTAAATAAAGGAAGAGGGATATCAAATGCCATTATTGTCATAAGAAAGGACATATGAAGAAAGACGGTTTTGCATTAAAGAATGCGAAAGGTAAAGGACAGAATGTTGATGGGCATGTTAAATAGCTACCTGCACCATCTACTTTGATCGTGAAGATTGAAGTAATTAATGCTATTTGTGATGATAGTAATGTGTTGGCACTTGATAGCACTGTGCCAACTGAGGCTCTTATGGATGATTCTCTTTCCCACACATGGCTACTAAATTCTGGTGCTTCTTTCCATGTGACACCACACAAAGAATGGTTCTCTAATTATGCAGCAAAGTCTCTTGGTACTGTGAGACTTGGTGACTCTTACCAATGTGACCTTTTGGGCATTGGAGATGTGGTTGTGTAGTTCATTGATGGTTCAAAATTTACTATGCATAATGTACGCCATGTACCTCAGTTATCGTGTAGTTTGACGTTAGTTGGTGAACTTGATGACCTTGGTTACAAAGTGGTCTTCTATGTTGAGTCCTTTTGCATATCAAAGGGCAATATGGTTATTGCAAAAGGAAGCAAAGTTGGCTCACTTTATCCTTTATTTGTATCATAAAAAGAACAATTGTTAGCTATTACTGAACAATCAATGGCTTGTATTTGGCATGGCTATTTGGGCCATATATCACGTAGTGGAATGGAAAATCTTTCTTGTTCTTGTTACTTACCTGTGTTATCTTTCTCTGATTTTTCATTTTGTGAGCATTATCAATATGGAAAGCAAACTAGGAATGTGCACAAGACTCACATTGACTCTTCAATTCAACCCTTAGATCTCATTCATACAGATGTGTGTGGTCCCATGCCCACAAGGTCATTAGGTGGTTCCCTTTATTTTGTCCCTTTCATAGATGATGATACTAGAAAAGTCTATGTATATCCTATCAAAGAAAAGAATGAGGTATTCCTTACTTTCAAAAAATGGCTTGCTTTATTTGAGACTAAAAAAGGAACTAAACTTAAGGCTTTATGTTCAGATAATGGGGGTGAGTATACCTCATATCAATTTAGCTTTTTTTGTTAGTCTAGATGAATTCATAGAGAGTTTACTGCTCCGTATATCCAAGTATAGAATAGTATAGCTGAAAGGATGAATAGAACTGTTTAGGATATAGTAGTTTTTATGTTGCATCATGCAAACATTTCACAAGGCTTTTGGACAAAAGTAGTATTGACTGCAACTCATGTGATTAACCTTTCACCTAGTATTGCCAAAGGTCTAAAAGTGGCACAAGAGTTATGGATAGAGAAGCCACCATATAATGGTCATCTTCACGTATTTGGGTGTGAAGCATATGTTCATATACCCAAGAATCTTAGACAAATGTTGGACCACAAGTCAAAGAAATGCATTTTTCTTGGATATGATCAAGAAGGAAAATTTGTATATCACTTATGGGATCTTAAAACATGATTAGTGATCAGAAGTAGTGATGTCATTTTCAATGAGTCTAAGATGCATAAACAACCCATTAAGGAGGTTGAAGTGAGAAGAGTGGTGTTTGAGGATACTAGACCTTCAATTAGCATGCATAAAGATGTTGCACATAGGAATGTTCAAGAGTATGTTGGATCTAGATCAGTCTACAAATGTTCTAGTTCAGCAACCATTGAGATGCTCTACATGTGTCTCATATCCACCTCATAGATTTGTTCTAGGTTTAGATTTTGCTATGCTGATAGATGAGCCTTCTTGCTACAAAGAGGCTATGCAGACAACGGATCATGTTAAGTGGGAGCATGCCATGAAGAGCGAGTTGGATTCTATTCAAAAGAATGGTACTTGGGATTTAGTACCTTCGCCAAAGGGTAGGAAAGCTTTACCATGTAAATGGGTATATAAGTTGAAACTCACATAAGATAGTGCTTCTCAAAAGTATAAAGCATGACTTGTTGCAAAGGGGTTTAAGTAATGACATGGTGTTGATTTCTAGGAAATCTTCTCTCTAGTGGTCAACATGAATACCTTGCACATGATGTTTGGATTCATTGCAATGGAGGACTTATAGCTAATCCAAATGGATGTGAAAAATGATTTCTTGTGTGGAGATCTTATAGATGAGATCTATCTGGAAAAACTAGAGGGTTATGTAGTTCTTGGCAAAGAAAGTCTAGTTTATAAGCTCAAGAAGAGCTTATATGGACTTAAACAATCCACTAGACAATGGTACCAAATGTTTGATGCTTTTATGAAGTCTCAAGGCTATTCTCGAAGCAATGAGGATCATTTTCTCTACACAAAGAGATGTTGAGAGGATAGCTTGATATGCTTGATACTTTATGTCAGTAGCAGCTAGGGAAGTCAAGGTGGCATTGTAAGACGAGGAAGCCATTAGAGAGAATCAGAATAGAGGGAGAGTCAAGCAGGACCAAGCACACAGAGTAGTCAAAGAAGATTCAACAACTAGGCCTACCTAAATTTTCAAAGGATAATTCTTTTACAACAATGATTTTAATCACTACACACCTTTGTAAATATTGTCTTTGATGATTCTCATTCCATTTTGTGCAATTCAAGGATTCCCCGAGCTTGAGGAGTATCAGATCTAAGTATGTACCAATTTTCATATTTTTTCGAGCTTGTTTGAGCCTCCAAATTAGCATAGGAAACTATTTTTAACTAGGCTAGACACTAGGTCTGGATAGGGCCATAGCTAGTCAAAAACTATAAAAGGATCTAGAGAGCTCATTTTTGGTGTGAGAAAATTGGGAATTGAAGTGAACGAAAGAGCTTGTAATCTTGTTTTTGGTTAATTAAGGGTTCTATTGCTCCATCTCTTTGTCTTATCGTGTGTCCATGTGTGGGTGTATGTGTGTGCATGCTTGTGTGATTTTCACTCACTCACTCACTTGTGCATGTCACTTTCTCACGGTCATCATACCCTCCTCACGTCTTCTTGGATTGATAATTATGAGGTGGATCTCCTCATGTTGGTACCTGACATTGTGCTAGAGTGACACCAAATTTGGCATTGTTGTGAGGGATTGAGCTTTGAGGACGAGCATGTGATGGTAAGATGTAGAGATGTGACATTAGAATCATAGGTAATCTATTACATTTTACTTTTCTACCTCCTTCATCATCACCACCACCATCTCTACTCTCCACCTTCTTCCATCATCATCTTCACCATTTTATTCATATCCCCACATTCCATCTCCATTTCCTCAATTCACTTGTGAGCATGAGAGAGAGAGAGAAAAAAAAACTTTTTTATCTACATTGTTTTTGCATGTTTCTTGAGCATTCTTGTAGGTACCGGCATCCACAATAGCTATAGCAACTCCACCAGGTACATAAAACCTCTGCATAGGTCTCGAGGCATTGATCTCTCTCCATCATGAGGGAAAAAAAAATTGGTCTTTTGGTAAAACTAAGTGCACCATCATAGACTAGAGGGCTTGCAAATCACATATCCATAAAAAATTCAAAAACAAATTGCATTTTTTCAGACCATCGCGATTGACATTGTCCATCGTGATTGACACTATTCATCATGATAGATAGACCACGACGGACTGCTTGTCCACTATCCATCGTGATGCACAAGCCCACGATTGACAAAAAAAGATGCAAAAGACCATAAAAATCTATCCATCCCAACAAAGAGCATCCATCATGATTGACATTATCCATCGCGATCGTCAGCCTGTCCATCACGATAGATAGACCACAATGGACTACCACTCCATTGTGACAGATAGGTATCCATCACGACAAACACATTCATCATGATAGACACGTCCATTGTGACAGACAAGAGTCCATCGCCATTGATATATCCATTGCGATTGACACTGTCCATAACGATAGATAGGCCACGATGGATGAATCTCTCCGTCACGATTGATAGCCCTTTCCATTGCGATTGACAAGTGAATTTGAACAAATTTTAGGGTTTTAAATTTTTAAATTTTTAGCTAATTTTGGTCAAGAATTTCAACAGGGTTGTTCATTAATAAAAAGAGGGAAAATGGTCTTTAGAAATAGCCTATCAAAATTATCTATCAATTAAAGCTAAAGTCTGATCTAACTATGGGACTTGTACAGGTCCATTGAGAGCATCGAAGGGCATCCAGAGCAATAGCATGTTACAATCTTAAGAACGAGTGTCTTGGGCACTCAAGTGTGAGCAAAGGAGAAGCGACTTGAGGTTGGAGCATTCCCAAACCCCCTCATTTAGTTCCTAGCATAGGCTAAGTATGGTTAGTGGTATTCATTGATTAGGGCTATATTAGGCATGATACAAGTACAAGAACCCTAATCAATCAACTACAAGCATGAATAGTATAATTTTGTGACAAACTCTAAAGTAAAAGGACATAAATTGAGTGATCAAACTTCAAGTGCGATAAAACTCAAGTAATCCTAATGATGTTGTATCCGTTTGGACCTTCAACACAAGAGCGAAGTAGAAAGAACAAGTGTCTAATACGAAAGAACTTTGCAACGAGGTTGTACTTAGGAAAATTGGGATAAGAGGCAAGGCTTATGAAGCTTAGGTCAGGAAGATATCTAGGAGGGGATACACAAAGCATCAGATCTTCTGAAGCTAGTGTCAATCATACAACTAGTTCATGGGCCCAGCAATTGAGTGATTACCCACACATTCTAAGTTCAAAAATGAGTGATGTTGAGATGTCATATAGCATGGAGAGACCAGTAGGTAGCTCAAGAGTAGCATACCTAGAAAAACTAGAAGGGCCATTCAAGACTCAACTCGAATATCTCAAGACCAATCGATTAGGTGCTCACATCTATGAGGACGGTTTGAAGATCTATTGTCCAAATTAAAAGCCCTGATCAACCTATTGAACTAGAACACCTAGTATTCAAATATGAAGATGGTTCTTCATACAATGATAAAGAAGGAACCATGTATGTAGTCTGTAACCAGCCAAATAGGATAGACAAACTTGGGAATGTAATCCGAAAGACTGAAATAGGTGACATGGATCAAGGGAATTTAGGAGGAGAGCCAAGAACCCCTTGAGGTAAATCGGTCTTAACCCGAATACTCACACTAGAATGGATTCTACAGGATAACAAAATTGTAGAATTGTTTTGGAATAGGGAGAGAGATGAAGCCTTTTACAGGTTTAAGACCAATCAGCTTAGGAAAGTAGGAAACGTGATGATATATGAATTTAAAGATCCTAATACCCTAGGCAAAGTGGTCTATTTAGACAACATATCGGAGAGAGTGTTCGTGGTAATGGAAATCAATAGGAATTCTTACATGTGGAAGGTTGAATTTGTTTTTCCCCAACGAATATCCAATGTCTCTTATGGTCACCAAGGATTTGGAACATCTCAAGCTCATGGAACTCAAAGGGATAGGAGTAGAGATAGACCCGAGGTAAGCTTTTCTAACACAGTGGGAAAAGAAAGAAGGGGAACAAAAATGGATATAATGGAAAATGAGAGGCATAGAGGCCCAAGGAACCAAAGAAATGTAGACAAATTCCCTTTGCCAAGGCCTAGAGAACACCCTCGGAACTTGAGGCCTACACAATTGGTTAAGTCCATGAAGAACTATTTTGATGGTAGAAAAGACCCGTATGATCATGTGGCAAAATTTAGGCAAGTCTTGAGAGTTGAGAAAGTTGATGAATTGTTCACATAATACAACACTTTTGATCTAACACTCAAGAACACGGCTCTTACGTGGTTTCAACCACTACATTAGAGGCAATTTACAAACATAGACCAATTGCTAGAAACCTTTGTCACAGAGTTTTAAGAGTGGCATAAGGCACAACACTTCATTAGTGACCCATATTTTTAAACAAGCACCTCAAGAGATAGTGAGACTTGTTAGAAGAAGATTTAGGAAATACTTGGAGAGATGCCCAATTCCAAGGCTACCCACTCCAACCAAACAAGTGGCACTATTCCTAGATGGATTGTTGAGTGCTAAATTGAGATTCTACGTGTATCTAAAGGAATCGAGAACCATAGAGCAATGTGTAGGCATGTGCATAGATATTGAGGACAACCTACGTGAGGAGCTAGAGCTCTCAAAGATTTACAAAGATAGTTCCACTAGCCTCATATCCAAACCCCCTACTTCTATTGATGGAGTGGCAGAAAAGGTAGCTCAAAGTTAGGAGTCTCTAGCAAGTAGACACCTAGATTTGCCCCAAGGAAACAGTGTTATGCCTCTGGAGGAGACCATATGGCTAATCATGGGTCAACCCCAAGTGAACCCTAACAACCAATATTGCACCATAGAAAGGAGGTATACTAACCACACCACATAAGATTTCCCATATAATAAGCAATTCGTTAGGTAAAATTGTCCACAACCATATCCACAACAAGGGAGATACCTTAACATGTACCCATCATAGTAGTATGTTAGGCCCTACCAGCCACCCTGTCAAGCTCAACAAAGGCCTCAACCATTGTTGGTTTAAGAACCTCCACCTCTAGCCAATGTGATACCAGTGAAGTATGTAGTCACTAAAGAAAATTTGAACAGAGCCTTAGTGCCAACATCACCATTGATCTCAAAAAGTGACTCCAATAATAAGAGCTTTGACTCAGCTCAAATGGATAGTCCATTGGCCTACTATATGGAGTCACCTGAACATAATAAGATTTACCCTTAAAAAAATGCTAGCGAACCTAGCTGGGAGCTAGAATACACTAATGTCATGTATGCAAATCCTAACTCTAGGCCCCAACCTAGACATATGGGACAACTAGCACCTAGAGGACCATGCTATAGATGTCAAGGAGATCACTTCATTTGTGATTGCCCTATACCTACACCTATGCAACCCCAATCAGTGACAATTCAAGGTTTTTGTCAATATTGTGGGAAGGAGCACCTCTTACGAGATTGTCCTAAGAACCAGAACAATGTGTCAAAGATCACTCTCATTAACATCATAGGGTTAGTAGTAGATTCTATAGGAAGTGTGACTTCCACTCCACTAGTGCAAGTAGTCACCAGAGCTGAGGCATTATAGCAAAGCCAAGGCTTAGGTCAGGAAACAAGTTCTGAGGCTACTAAGACTGAGAGTCTAACCAAGAAAAGGACAAGAGCTTGGAAGGATAGCCATGAACGAATCAAAAGTCAATGATCAAAGATGATGAACGAACTTGAGGAAATCCTAAGAGAATCAAAGGCCAAGATAGTTGAACTCACATCTCAAATGCACTCTCACACATCACCACCACCACCATCACCATCTAGTCAACCTCATGTATCTCCACCACCACTTAGAGTAGGATCACTCTTAGCAGATCCCACTCCTGAAGACCTATACATGATGCTTAACGCATATCACGCCAGTATCCAAAAAGGGCCAAATGTGATAGAACATGAAAAATTTTACCCCAGGGCTGACCTAGAAATTGAAAGAACAAAGCTCTATGCAAAGATGGTAGAATTGGCTCAAACCATGTTTGAGGCTAGTCACCTCCTCAACTACACAACCTCAACTAGAACATAGTTATATTTTGACGGGTTATTAGAAAGATTGGAAAAGATGATAGATGAGTTGGGAAAGCAAGCTACATCTCAATTGAGTAACATCAAAAGTGAAAGGATAAGCCTTCCTCCAAAGGATGCTTACGTTCCCAAGTCCACCGATTGAAGAACCTATACTTCTGTAAATCAATACTCACAAGAATTTTTAAGAGAAATTCAAGAAGGAAAATGGACAAAAGTGTAGTATTTCCGGACGAAGAGTTTGAACCTCATGGTTGGGTAGAAATCATAGCCACAATGGATGTAGACATCAATGAAGAACTATGATGAAGATGTGAACAGGCCTTTTTGGTCCAAGGAAAAAGTGATTATACGAGGCTTAATTTGGTTTAAATCCCTCGGAATCAGTCCAATTGGATTACTTGAAGCACATAATTATCCCTCGAGGAATCCTTCCTTTGTCTATGCACTAGCTCATAAATTCCGGCAAATGCACCAAGGTATTTAGTCCTCATCCCAAGGGAAAAAAATGTGCATATGCACTTATGGTCCACCTAAAACTACTCGAAATAGATCCATTTTCCTTGATCCAAGTCAATCAATCATACCCGAGCGTACACCTGAGAAGAGAAGAAGATGGAAACCCAAATCAAGATCGAACCCAAAACACCCACAATGACTGACTCCTCTGATTTCTCTCTCCTTCTAATCGTGTACTACTATGTCCTACCATTTCCCATTCTTTTCCTCTCTCTTAGTCTTGCCCTTGTTTCTAGCTCCTTCCTCTCAATCACACCTTTACCCGCATGCCCTCAATCTCACACTAATACTGGCGCATGCACCTACTTCCACACACCGAGAACCCCAGGTACCACACATGCACTCACATGCACACCCTCCTTACTTTTCCCCTAAGAGCTGTGGATTTTCGAGAATTTAATTTTGTCTTCTCATTATAGAGAAAACGGGAATATCCATATCTATCTCGACATTAGGGTCGTCTGAGTGTCTGAGCTTAATGGACATGATTCTCCTTGAGATTGAGTGTATCATCTCCTTGCTTTCGCGAATTAATGCAACCATCCCTTTTTAATCGGATGGTATGCTCATATCTTGCGGTTGGATTTGTTGGCATATTAGCAACAGTGGTGTATGCATTATCAATTCTCTCTCACAGCGAGCCTCTCTTTTGCCCTCGGGCAGCAAGTAGCGCTCTAATCTATTTCTCATTGGCCTGTCATCACCAATTCTCTTGTGAAATAATTTATTAGCCTCCTAAAAAACAGTTAAGTAAGAACACCCCTATTCTCGTATAGTCCAGCACCTTCAAACAACTCTGTCAGTTCAGACGCATTCTCCTATTCTCTCATTACCTCCCAATTGCTCACCATCCCATAGATTTCACTTTTGCCAGTAGTCTAGTTTACTCGATGTCAAAAGGATAAAGAAACACTTCCTGCGCTTCTATGCTTCAGGACTGAGGAAGGGATTTATTATAAGGGGAATGCGTTCAACACTTCAATGAGAAAAAACATACTACCGATAATGCACATACAGGGAGATATCACAGAATCATGCTAAGTCCAAAGGAACGCTCGATCCTCTCACATACATTCACAGTATGCAGCATATCTATCAGCCAAATGAGTTGCACTTACTCTCTTCTTTACTGTTGTGCTTACAATCAAAAAGCATGTCGTGCTTGATCAGGATATCTCTTCCCTTAAACGAACTAGGTGCAGCTTCTTCCTTGTCAGAAACACCTCAAACAAGATAATGATAGAGTACATGTATTTCTTCACAAAACAGAGTTAAACATCTGCCAATATTTTATTCATGGTAAACATAAAAACCACAAACTCTATAATGGGACAACTTATAGATACGATGACGTGTTGAAAAAGTCAAGAAAATAAAAAAACTCATGTGCAATTGATTTTTCTTGCATCATCGTCTTCATGAAACAAGTGAATATTCTACTTGTTGTAGAAATTTTTTTTTTTCATATCTGCAATTTGCAGAGACGTATGCACAGTAGATAATTGTTACATCAAGTTTTTACACCGATATAACTTCAAAATTATACGATTGATGACTGTGATCCTTCCAGATGCAATATTAAAACCAACACAAAGACAACATAAGGAGAACTATACTCACAACTCTTCACAAGAATGGACGCAAACTGCCATAAGGCCTTTTTGATGAAGAAATTCAGTGATTTTATACGCTGCAGATTAAGATTAAGTGTAGCCCATAAATTTAGATCTCAGAATATGATCTTCTTGCCAGTAATGTCACCTGAACCGTCCTTGCCAGCACTCAGCATCCATGTGTTGCCGCCCATAATGAATCCTGTCTTCACGTTTCTTGAGCACGACGACTGCTCCTCATTAATTCTTAAGCACCTCAGCTTGCTCAGTAGTCTGTATCTGCTATGACGTGAAACATGCACTTGCTATAGCTGTTGTGGAAGCTTCCTATCTTTTTGTCCTTCGAGTTGTCCTCAACTTGCAATACATGAGTGGAATCTGTACTTCAGCATGTGTGATTCACCATGCTTTTCTCCATGTGTATGTCAATGTTTAAAAATGCGAGCATGCGGAACAAGACTCCTTGTAAAGATGCTTCAATAGAGAAAAACGATGGCAGCCACACCAGACAAAGAGCCCTCTTTTTAAGCTTTTCCTCTTTTTTTTTTTTTGACATTTTTCCACAGCTCTTTTGCGTTCTTTTTTCCTTATCGCTAACCAACCACCTTCTTTATTGCCTCTCCATAGCAGTAGGTCAGAGCTCTTAATGGGAACGCTCCTCCTCAGCAGCCGATAGCAGAAAAAAACAGCCTCCTCTCTTTTTCACCAAAAAAACCCCTTTTTCAGGATGCGCCAGAACCTGCCATAGCCGCCCACACCTTCCTTCAGTTCTCCCCCCTTTTTCGTTTGCTTGTCAGAGAAATGGGGCGTGCCAGTGGAAGCAATGAAGAAGACAACCATATTTTTGCAGTCATGAGAGAGGGCCCCACAGAAGAGCAGCCATCGAACATCTTCAGCCATCTAAATCCAGTAATGTACTTTTGAAACATTCAGTTTGGCTTCACTCCTATCTGGCAGCCTCAATAAACAAGTTATACATGCAAATATGCATAGAAAAATCATCAGTGCTTAAGGCCTCGAAAACTTGTTTTCCTAATAAGAGATCTCCCTGTTTACGACAAGAACTTAATGCTGTTGTTGATACAGCAAGATCAGGATGAAGTGGAAATCCATTCATTAGTACTATTGCATTTTCAAGTTGGCCTGCACGCCCAAGAAGATCAACCATGCACGTAAAATGCTCCGTTGTTGGTATATAACCATAACTCTTACACATGGCACAAAAATAGCTTGAAGCTTCATCCAGCAGGCCAGTGTGACTACAAGCATTCAAAACACTTACAAAAGTTACTGGATCTGGATCACCACATTCTTCAATCATTTCGTTATAAATGTTGAAAACCTTATCAATAAGTCCTGATTATGTGTATCCTGACATCAACACATTCCACAATGCCAAACCTTTTGCACAAGTATTGTTAAAAACGTCTTGTGCTTCTCTAAGTAAACCATTCTTTACATACATATCCATCAATGCCTTGCCAACAATAAGATCCTCTGACAATAACTGTTTCACTATCCTGGTATGTATCTCCTTCCCTTTTTCCACAAATCCAGTGGTGCCACAAGACTTCAAGCCACCTGAGTAGGACATAGCATCTGGAAAGGTGGACTCCAGAAGCATGCGAGGGAAACAATCAAGCACTGCCTCCCACAACTCATGATCCAAATATCCATACATCAGAGAGTTCCATGACACAACATCTTTGTTTGTAAGCTCTTGAAATAAGTCACATGATAATCTCAAGTGTCCACCTTTTGCATACATGTCCACAGCAGCCACAAACAAAAGGTCATCTTCAAGTAGGCCACGATTGACAACCTCCTTATGAATTTGTTCTCCCTTGTCTGCTGCCATGGATTGATATACGTCTCCCCTATCATCAAATCCACTCTTCAAGTTCCTGAAATCAAGCGTATTTTTCTGCCAAATAGAACCACGTTAGTGCATAAAAATTCAACCATATTGTGGGCTAACATACTCCCCTCGACGAGCCACTATTGCTGCAGTAAAGTCCAAACAACCATGAATATGTTAATTTCCAATTAGTTCACATACCTTTCATCGAGCCGCCATTTCCACTGAACCTGCACTCATCGAAGCTATTAGTGCTCAAAAATCACTTATGAATATATTCAAATCAGTCACTTCCAAAATGATCCAAGAACATGCACATATACTCAATCCATTTCAGCCATGCATCAATTTGCTCATACATTCCATTATGGAAAATGGTCTCAACCAAGATACACATGCACCCTTTCCATGTTTTAGATATGCAACTACTATTGCGGCAAACAGAAAAGAAAATAACAACAACTGAAATGAACAACGACAACTGCAATGAACACAATCGGAGATGCAAAAATACCCAAAATGCATACCCTTTTATTGACCTACTATTCGCTATGTACAACCATTCCATGACTAGACACTTCCGAAGAATCGCCATCGTCGTCCTACAAAAATCATCAAAACTCGAGTGCAAGTCAAGACATACATCAGAACCCTGGAGTGTCCCACACACTAAAAAAAAACCCTCAGATAGAGCACACAAGCTGTAAAGCAAGACCGTCGCATTACCTCGCTAAAGCCTCATCCATAAGTACATATAGAATATCTGTACCTTCAAGAATGTTGATCCAAAGTGAGCTGATCTGTCGCAAGCCAACACATACTAATCACACAGCAAATAACATTCCCTTCCAGGCGATCATCGCCCTCTCCTCTCTTTCTCTCCCCCTCAGGAGTGGGGAATAACTTCATATGAAAATTTATTTTAATCACACGTTGGCCTACATTGACACTGGATGCGATTCGTGGACCTGACCACCCGATCAGGTTGACTCCACCCATCTACCAATGCAATGCAGCGCACAACACACAAACACAACATGATCACACATACATAGATCAACTAGCCCATAACGAAGCTGGATACGGCTCGTGGTCATGACTACCCAGCCACGATGACTCCACCCACCTACCAACCCGTTATGGCGCGTAGCGAAGACACAGACATGTACATCCCAAGCCTATGGCGAAACTAGCTGCGGCTCGTGGTCCTAACCACCCGGCGAGGATAAATCCACCCACCTACTAGCCCACCATAGCGCATTGGTACGATCACACAACACATTTTCTTTTTCTTTTCCTTTTTTTCGTTTTCCTTTTCATAGTAAATTAGTTCACCCAGGTCCTGAGAATTAGGGAGAGGAAGAAAGGGACTTTACCCACCGTTCCCACACATACATGCAAAACAGACACACTCTAGCTTTTGACAGATCAACCACCTCTTCACTTCATTCTCTCAACTACAGACACTACATATGTATTCATCGATTCAACTTTTCACTTGGTAACTACAACCAGCTATGCCTTAGTCCCTCGTATGCCTATCCCTAGGTGTCCTAGAATGTGAGTCCCCGGAATGTCTCATGCAGTCTCACATCGTACTCGAATCCCGACAACTTCTCTAAGGCGAGTCAGGCTCAACTTAAGGAGCTCCGTCATCACTTCCTAGCGTTAGCACGTCTGCCCAAGCCCATGTGATATCATTTTCCTCGTTAGGCATTTCCCTCGCGGGATCAAAATAATAGTATCGATCTCCCGCCCATCCTACATGTCGAGCTAGGTATTCCTCAAAACACTCAATATAAAATGCAACACTCAAATCCTGGTTTATAAAGCATACCAGCCAATGCGCTTCCTCAACATCGTATTCCGTCTCAAGGTCGTCGACATCTATATCCATGCGAGCGAACGTTTGGTCCGAGAAATATATCCTTAGCTCGTACAAGTAGAGTTGCGTAATTTGGTCTGCCATTTTGTTACTTAGGCTCTAACAGTCTCTGCATAACACAAAAAAATATTAGAAGTCCAAATGCTTGAGCTAGCAAGGAAGATTATTTTTGACACACACATCATAGCTTACATATGCGCATATATATATAATACTATACATGTATGTACAAGTAGTCTACTTCGTCATTTCATTTGGATCTCGTCTGGCTTCTCTGATCCTAACATCACTTGAAATATGGTTTAACCCGTAGCGCGTTAACCTTCACGGGAGCATATTCTTCTCCTAAATCCTGAATTTGCATGGAACCATTGGGATTGAGTTCCACCACCTTAAACGGTCCCGCCCATCTTGTCTGCAACTTTCCTGGGAATTTATAATATTTACTATCATAGACTAGTACCAAATCCCCTTCCTGAATCACATAGGTTTTGAGATTTTTGTCATGTCTTTCCTTACGTCTCTTCTGAATAGCTTCCAAGCTTTGTTGTGCGATGAGCCTCTTTTCTTCCAGCTTTACCAGTTGTATGTATCTTTCCTTCAATGACTCTTCCTCGTCCAATCTGGCTTCAATGGCCACTCTTAATGTCGGCACTTCTTTTTCGATAGGGAAAATGGCTTCCTCGCCATAGACTAGAGAGAACGGAGTACTCTTAGTTGTCACTCGGTAGGATGTTCTATACGCCCACAAAGCTTCCAGAAGTCTGTCATCCCAGTCTCTCCTATGCACCGCTACTGTTTTTGTCAGAATCTGCTCAAGGATTTTGTTGGTGACCTCCACTTGTCCATTTGCCCTTGGATAATATGGAGTGCTTTTTCTATGTTTGATTTTATAGAGTTCCATTAATTCTTCAATCAGCTCGTTGACAAAATGTGTCCCTCTATCACTCACTATTTCCAACGGGCATCCAAATCGAGTGATAATTTGCTCATACAGAAATTTCGCTACATCAACAGCCCGGTCAGTCCTCAGAGCTTTGGCTTCCATCCACTTTGTAACATAATCAGTACAGACCAAGATATACCTATTGGATCTTCGTCGTGAGGGAGGATCAATAGGCCCCACAAAATCAATTCCCCATTTCTCAAACGGCTTAAGAGCCAACACCGGCGTAAGAGGAGCAGCATGTGATAATGTGGGTTTGCCCATTCGTTGGCATTTGTCACACTTCTTACAATATGTATGAGAGTCCTTGAACAATGTTGGCCACCAATACCCTGCTAATAAAATCTTTCTTGTTGTCAATTCACCAACAAAATGTCCACCACAAGGTTCGTCATGCAAAGCCTTTAACACTAGATTTGCTTCTTCTTCCTCGAGACACCTCCGATAAATGCTCTCATGAACAAAATATCGATAGAGTTGCCCCCCAATGATGCTATGATGCTTCGCCAATGCTAACAGCTTTTGTTTCTCCCTCTTGCTTGCTCCTGGCGGATATTTAGTAGTGCATAAGAAATTCACCAGATCGGCATACCAAGGTATTTTAGCTTCAACCTGGAATAGATGTCCATCAGGAGCACCGTCGGGCACACCAGAAATTGGCTCCTCATTAACAATTCGAGATAAATGGTCGGCCAATATATGTGCTTTGCCTGGTCTGGTGACCACTGTGAACTGGAATTCTTGGAGAAGTAGCATCCACCTCATCAGTCGTCCTGATAATTCTGGTTTATTAATGATATACTTAAGGGCTTCGTGATCCACATAAAAAGTGAAATGCTTTCCCATCAAGTAGTGCCGATACTTGTTCACCGCAAAGATCATCGATAGACATTCCTTCTCCGTAGTCGTGTAGTTTCTCTCAGTGCTATTCAAATTGCGACTTGCATAGTAAATAGGATGATCCAACTTTTTCTCGTCAGCTTGGCATAGTACTGCTCCAACCGCAGTATGAGAAGCGTCGGTATGTACATGAAATTCCTTCGTCCAATCAGGTGCTACCAAAATCGATGCATTTATCAACCTCTCTTTGATCGAGTCGAATGCAACTTGACACTCTCCCGTCCACTGGTATTGTTGGTCCTTCCTCAAAAGAGTCGTCAGTGGTGCCGCTATAGATGCAAAATTTAATATAAAATGTCGATAAATAGTTTGCATGGCCCAAAAATCCTCTGAGTTGTCGCAAGTTTTGCGGTGGTGGAAGTTGTCCAATTTTCTCCACTTTGTCCTCGTCAACCGCAATCCCTTTTTCGGAAATGACATGACCCAAAAGCAATCCTCTTCGTACTCCAAATGTACACTTTTCAGGATTCAATGCGATGCCTTTTTCGATGCTTCTTCTTAAAATCGCTTCGATCCTCTTCATCATATTTTCATCGTCGCCTCTGATTGCAAAGTCATCAAGAAATATCTCCATCCAATCCTGCAGGTAGTCTTGATATGCAGCTATCATTGCTCTTTGAAATGTGGCCGGTGCATTGCATAATCCAAATGGCATCACCCGATATGCATACGTACCCCATTCTGTTGTGAAAGTAGTTTTGGATTGGTCCTCTTCATGAATTTGGATTTGATTGTACCCACTGAAACCATCCAAAAAGGAGTACAATTTATGGCCAGCCACTCTGTCCAAGATTTGATCAGTAAATGGCAAGGGGAAATGATCCTTCTTCGTGCGCTCGTTCAACTTCCGATAATCTATGCAAATACGGATTTTCTTATTTTTCTTCGGCACAACTACAATTGGCGATACCCATTCGCTAGATGCAATGGGGTATATGAATCCTGCCTCCAATAATTTGGTCAATTCCAGCTTGATCAGTTCCGAATAGACTGGATTCGTTCGCATGAGTCGTTGACATATTGGTCGTGTGCCTTCTTCTAAGTCTATGTAATGTTGGCAGATTTGGGGATCAATTCCTCTCAGATCACTATACGACCATGCAAAGGCCTTGCTAAAATTTTTGAGTGTCGTTTTAATGCAGTCTCGTACTCCATCTGGTAGCTCTGTCCCTACACTCAAGAACTTTTCTAGAAAGACTTCCCATTTTTCCAACTGAGCTTCTCGCGAATAATTTTTATTTTTCGATGACACTGTGATTGGAATGTGCTCTCCGATCACGCGTGCATGGTTGGTCAGCAAATCATTGTCTTGTTCTCTTCCGATTGAACCTAGTTTCTTCAATTCAGCTTTTGCGATGGCTTCCGACACTTTGGTCTTACTCTTCGCTTCCTTTTCTGATCGTCGACTCCTCTTTAGAATCTCTGCTTCTAGCATTCTAACTCTGTCTCGCACCTGTTGCACTTCCATCGCCGCAGCTAGTTCTAGTTCCAATTCTTCTCTCGAAGTCCCCTTCTCCAGGGATTGAGTAGCTTTGTTTTTACTTGAGTCTATACTCAACATGTAACAATCAAATTCACTCGTATGCGTCAACCATCCTAGCAACTCCTGATCCAAATCGTCGTTATAGAGCAATGGATTTTGATACTCTCCCATCTTCGTATCTTGATTCTTAAAGAGCTGCAAGTTAAACCCGTCTTGAAGCAGATTCTTGTAGGTGTCCGTGTTCAAAGAAAACCTAGCTAGTGCAATCTCGTGCCTTGCTTTCTCCTTCTCTTTCTTTTCCATCTCATCGACTATTATTGTCTTCTTCTTGTTGCTCGAGGGTGGGGATACTTGTATTTGAATCCGATCAGACTTTGGCCCTATTGAAATAAAACCTGTGCGCCAATCATGCACACATTCGGCTTGCACGAGCCATGGCCGTCCAAGTAGGATCGAGAAGGTAGCCTCCGAGGTCCTTGGTCTTACTATCAGATAATCGACCTTAAACTCTAGACCGCCCACAACTGTGCTTACATTCTTCAACAGACCCGCAGGCTTTACTTGTGTTTGATCCGCCATTCTCAAAGACATCGGCGTCTCTTCCATGTGGTTGAGGCCTAAAGCTTTCATCATGAATTCAGTCATCAGGTTGACTGCGGCTCCACTATCTAACTGAGCACCAGGGACTGCATACCCTTTAATCTCGACTGTCACAGCTGGAGCGTTCGAATCAATTTGCGTCGTAATACTTTGAATGATTCCTTGGACATCCTTGTCTTGTCTCTTTTTATCTCGAGCTTTCCTCGGTTTCTTAATATATTCGTTATAGAATTGTTTCCTATAAACAGGCGAACATTTTAGCAATGTGCCAACGTCCAGCGTGACTTCAGTGTCAGCAAGTAACTTCACAATATCTACTTCTTTCGAGCTTTGTCTTTCCTTTCTAGTTGTAGGAGCTTTCAACCTTTCAGGGAAGGGTGCTATGCCCGGCACAAACTCCTTGGTTACTGGTGGAAGGATCTCAATTTCTTCCCCATCCTCAAACTCTTGCTGCCCAACAAATCTTCCAACTTGGTTTTCTACCTCTTCGTGTTCAGCTATCCTTTCTTGACTCCCTTCTTCACCTTCGCCTCCTGGATTCTTCTTTGAGTACTCTTGAGTTCTTGTGACTACTGCCACAGTTGGATCTTTGTGTGGGTTCTTGGCCTCGTAAGCATCCACAAAGTGCATCGATGAGCTAGAGCCTTCTTGAGGGTTCGGTGTCTTGAACACTACTCCGATCGTAGGAACATGCTCTTGAGCTCTCGATGTGGGATGCATCTGAGTATCAACATAGTTCGAGGACCCTACTGGTCCTTTTTCTTTGCCGGTGGCAGCTCTTTGTTTTGGACAATCTTCATCAAAGTGGCCTTCCCCACTACAGTACCTACATAGCGGGGTATAATCAATTGGCTTCTTTTCGTTTGGACATCTAGATTGAGTATGGCCAAAGCCATGACATCTCCAGCACTGGATTGGACCATCTCTTCTTGGATCACGCGTTGCTCCTCTTGGATAGTCTCCTCCTTGACCCTGAGCACCATATCCATAAGTTGGTCTGTTTTCCCAACGAGATGTAGGTGGTACACTTTGAGCGGGCAATCCCGTGTAAGGTCTTTCTCTTGTATCTCCTGATTTCATGGTCCTCTCTTCATAGGCTCTCTTGTTGTAACATCGGTCCTCTGTGTGATTTGTCCTTCCACAAAAAGTACAACGCATCCTAGGTGGCGACCTATCTATGAATACTCTCGAGACTGTAGGGCATTCTGAAGCCAAATGGCCGTAACCATGGCACTTTCCACACCATGTATTCGATCGAAACACTTGATTTGGGTTTGTTGTGACCTCTGGTTTTACTGTGTACGTCTCTTGAGTTATCGTGGAAGCTTTAATAGCTTGCGTGACCAATTCCAATATTCTTTCTTTGGTTAGCGCAGGCTTTACCTCGCTTGGCGTGCTAGTGGCAGCTACAAAAGCTGGAGTTGTCAATGCGGGACTTACTTGGCCAGGATCTTTCATCGGTATGTTTCCTGGGCCTCCCATTGGCTCGTATAAGAGCTCCATCTTCCTTTGTTGGCATAATTGTACTTCCTCCCAAAGCCTCGCTTGTTCCTTAGCATCCATTAAGGTCGCAGGTCTTGTTAGACTGATGTGCTGCTGTGCCGTAGGATCTCGCAATCCTGAAATGAATCCACGTTTCAATGTCTCATCGTTCGGGGCATTCACGCCCATCTTTCTTACCAACGTTTCCATTCTCTGAATGTAGTTATCGATACTCTCATTGACTCCTTGTCGCAAGTAATCCATTTGTTGGGCCAATCTATCTTGGAAGCCTTGTCGTCGAAATTTTGCCAAGAAGGCTTCCTTGAGCATTTGATAAGTCCCACGTTCTTGTGGTGTCAGATTCCCATACCAATTGGCTGCCTCATCACGGAGAATAGCCGGAAAAATTCTCAACCTTTGATCCTGGTCAACTACATCATTGGCTTCACAGGTGACCTCAAACAACTGGATAAAGCTATCCGGATCTTCGTCCCAAGTACCCGAAAACTTGGTGAAGTCCCCCAAGTGAACTGAAATCCGCTGAGCCATCTCGAACAGAGGTGTGATATCAATATCACTTCGATCCCAAAAATTTAGCACACGTGGCTTCAGGATCCCTCCTTCAAACTTCCGTACTTGACTCGCGACCCTCCTACGGGAGTACACGTTTTTGACTGACTTCTTCGAACCAATCGAAGTCCACTCACCTGGCGGTTCCCACCTTCTCCTTTCTCTTTCAAGGGCTCTTCTCTGAGCGCGTTCCTCTCTTTGAGTTTGTGTTGCTCCTGAGGATGAGCTCCCCTCGCTCATGTACTAGATCGCGGGGTCCGCAAGCTCGGCCAACCTGTGGTGCTAGGCGAACCTATGGCACTCTCTTATAGAGACGTACCAAGCTAATTCCCGGCAAACGCACCAAATGAACAGGCCTTTTTGGTCCAAGGAAAAAGTGATTATACGAGGCTTAATTTGGTTTAAATCCCTCGGAATCAGTCCAATTGGATTACTTGAAGCACATAATTATCCCTCGAGGAATCCTTCCTTTGTCTATGCACTAGCTCATAAATTCCGGCAAATGCACCAAGGTATTTAGTCCTCATCCCAAGGGAAAAAAATGTGCATATGCACTTATGGTCCACCTAAAACTACTCGAAATAGATCCATTTTCCTTGATCCAAGTCAATCAATCATACCCGAGCGTACACCTGAGAAGAGAAGAAGATGGAAACCCAAATCAAGATCGAACCCAAAACACCCACAATGACTGACTCCTCTGATTTCTCTCTCCTTCTAATCGTGTACTACTATGTCCTACCATTTCCCATTCTTTTCCTCTCTCTTAGTCTTGCCCTTGTTTCTAGCTCCTTCCTCTCAATCACACCTTTACCCGCATGCCCTCAATCTCACACTAATACTGGCGCATGCACCTACTTCCACACACCGAGAACCCCAGGTACCACACATGCACTCACATGCACACCCTCCTTACTTTTCCCCTAAGAGCTGTGGATTTTCGAGAATTTAATTTTGTCTTCTCATTATAGAGAAAACGGGAATATCCATATCTATCTCGACATTAGGGTCGTCTGAGTGTCTGAGCTTAATGGACATGATTCTCCTTGAGATTGAGTGTATCATCTCCTTGCTTTCGCGAATTAATGCAACCATCCCTTTTTAATCGGATGGTATGCTCATATCTTGCGGTTGGATTTGTTGGCATATTAGCAACAGTGGTGTATGCATTATCAATTCTCTCTCACAGCGAGCCTCTCTTTTGCCCTCGGGCAGCAAGTAGCGCTCTAATCTATTTCTCATTGGCCTGTCATCACCAATTCTCTTGTGAAATAATTTATTAGCCTCCTAAAAAACAGTTAAGTAAGAACACCCCTATTCTCGTATAGTCCAGCACCTTCAAACAACTCTGTCAGTTCAGACGCATTCTCCTATTCTCTCATTACCTCCCAATTGCTCACCATCCCATAGATTTCACTTTTGCCAGTAGTCTAGTTTACTCGATGTCAAAAGGATAAAGAAACACTTCCTGCGCTTCTATGCTTCAGGACTGAGGAAGGGATTTATTATAAGGGGAATGCGTTCAACACTTCAATGAGAAAAAACATACTACCGATAATGCACATACAGGGAGATATCACAGAATCATGCTAAGTCCAAAGGAACGCTCGATCCTCTCACATACATTCACAGTATGCAGCATATCTATCAGCCAAATGAGTTGCACTTACTCTCTTCTTTACTGTTGTGCTTACAATCAACAAGCATGTCGTGCTTGATCAGGATATCTCTTCCCTTAAACGAACTAGGTGCAGCTTCTTCCTTGTCAGAAACACCTCAAACAAGATAATGATAGAGTACATGTATTTCTTCACAAAACAGAGTTAAACATCTGCCAATATTTTATTCATGGTAAACATAAAAACCACAAACTCTATAATGGGACAACTTATAGATACGATGACGTGTTGAAAAAGTCAAGAAAATAAAAAAACTCATGTGCAATTGATTTTTCTTGCATCATCGTCTTCATGAAACAAGTGAATATTCTACTTGTTGTAGAAATTTTTTTTTTTCATATCTGCAATTTGCAGAGACGTATGCACAGTAGATAATTGTTACATCAAGTTTTTACACCGATATAACTTCAAAATTATACGATTGATGACTGTGATCCTTCCAGATGCAATATTAAAACCAACACAAAGACAACATAAGGAGAACTATACTCACAACTCTTCACAAGAATGGACGCAAACTGCCATAAGGCCTTTTTGATGAAGAAATTCAGTGATTTTATACGCTGCAGATTAAGATTAAGTGTAGCCCATAAATTTAGATCTCAGAATATGATCTTCTTGCCAGTAATGTCACCTGAACCGTCCTTGCCAGCATTCAGCATCCATGTGTTGCCGCCCATAATGAATCCTGTCTTCACGTTTCTTGAGCACGACGACTGCTCCTCATTAATTCTTAAGCACCTCAGCTTGCTCAGTAGTCTGTATCTGCTATGACGTGAAACATGCACTTGCTATAGCTGTTGTGGAAGCTTCCTATCTTTTTGTCCTTCGAGTTGTCCTCAACTTGCAATACATGAGTGGAATCTGTACTTCAGCATGTGTGATTCACCATGCTCTTCTCCATGTGTATGTCAATGTTTAAAAATGCGAGCATGCGGAACAAGACTCCTTGTAAAGATGCTTCAATAGAGAAAAACGATGGCAGCCACACCAGACAAAGAGCCCTCTTTTTAAGCTTTTCCTCTTTTTTTTTTTTTTTGACATTTTTCCACAGCTCTTTTGCGTTCTTTTTTCCTTATCGCTAACCAACCACCTTCTTTATTGCCTCTCCATAGCAGTAGGTCAGAGCTCTTAATGGGAATGCTCCTCCTCAGCAGCCGATAGCAGAAAAAAACAGCCTCCTCTCTTTTTCACCAAAAAAACCCCTTTTTCAGGATGCACCAGAACCTGCCATAGCCGCCCACACCTTCCTTCAGTTCTCCCCCCTTTTTCGTTTGCTTGTCAGAGAAATGGGGCGTGCCAGTGGAAGCAATGAAGAAGACAACCATATTTTTGCAGTCATGAGAGAGGGCCCCACAGAAGAGCAGCCATCGAACATCTTCAGCCATCTAAATCCAGTAATGTACTTTTGAAACATTCAGTTTGGCTTCACTCCTATCTGGCAGCCTCAATAAACAAGTTATACATGCAAATATGCATAGAAAAATCATCAGTGCTTAAGGCCTCGAAAACTTGTTTTCCTAATAAGAGATCTCCCTGTTTACGACAAGAACTTAATGCTGTTGTTGATACAGCAAGATCAGGATGAAGTGGAAATCCATTCATTAGTACTATTGCATTTTCAAGTTGGCCTGCACGCCCAAGAAGATCAACCATGCACGTAAAATGCTCCGCTGTTGGTATATAACCATAACTCTTACACATGGCACAAAAATAGCTTGAAGCTTCATCCAGCAGGCCAGTGTGACTACAAGCATTCAAAACACTTACAAAAGTTACTGGATCTGGATCACCACATTCTTCAATCATTTCGTTATAAATGTTGAAAACCTTATCAGTAAGTCCTGATTGTGTGTATCCTGACATCAACACATTCCACAATGCCAAACCTTTTGCACAAGTATTGTTAAAAACGTCTTGTGCTTCTCTAAGTAAACCATTCTTTACATACATATCCATCAATGCCTTGCCAACAATAAGATCCTCTGACAATAACTGTTTCACTATCCTGGTATGTATCTCCTTCCCTTTTTCCACAAATCCAGTGGTGCCACAAGACTTCAAGCCACCTGAGTAGGACATAGCATCTGGAAAGGTGGACTCCAGAAGCATGCGAGGGAAACAATCAAGCACTGCCTCCCACAACTCATGATCCAAATATCCATACATCAGAGAGTTCCATGACACAACATCTTTGTTTGTAAGCTCTTGAAATAAGTCACATGATAATCTCAAGTGTCCACCTTTTGCATACATGTCCACAGCAGCCACAAACAAAAGGTCATCTTCAAGTAGGCCACGATTGACAACCTCCTTATGAATTTGTTCTCCCTTGTCTGCTGCCATGGATTGATATACGTCTCCCCTATCATCAAATCCACTCTTCAAGTTCCTGAAATCAAGCGTATTTTTCTGCCAAATAGAACCACGTTAGTGCATAAAAATTCAACCATATTGTGGGCTAACAAGATGGCTATGATAATTTAGTTTCGACTATAGAGCCAATTATGTGTGATTTGGTTATCAAATAATATGAGCCTAGCACAAATGAACTTGAACAAGCAAGTGACTCAGATTTAGAATAAATTATTATGGATCCTTTTTTCACATCAGAAGAAGAATACTAGTACATAGTAGAAGCTCACCCTCAAGGATGAGAAGAGCTTGTGAACGAGGTGATTTTAACCACACACGCAACCACCAAGAGTGAAGGCAAGAAAAGGAAGAAGAGAAAACTCCCACCAAAAGAGGAAGAATCCCTATTTGAGGTCCTTAAAAAATTTAAGAAGTATAAGATAGAGGATAGGAAAGTCATGATCAAAATGCCTAAACAAGAAGCACTCACAGGAGTGGCCTATGATAACAAAGAGATAGCTAAGAAAATTATTGTGACCATAGAAGAAGGTGAAGAATGATGCATATACATAGGACACGACCTGACTAAGGAAGAGGAAAAGGAGTTGATTGACTTATTAAGAGAATATAGAGATGTGTTTGCATGGAGTTATAAGGACTTAAAAGGATTAGACCCTAACATATGCTCACATATGATTCCCATGACCTCAAAAGCCAAACCCTCTAAGTAGAAGCCATACACATATAATGAAAAATATGCTACTAAGATTACGGAAGAGATAGATCGGTTGGTAGAATCTAGATTTATCTATGAAATTGAGCACACTGAATGGGTTTTTCCCCCATTATAGTGGTGCCCAAATAATGGCAAGTTACGTGTTTTCAATAACTTGAAGAAGTTTAACACAACCACCATTAGAGATAGTTATCTTCTTCTTATCACTGAGCATCTATTAGAAAGAGTGGCAGACAACAAAGTATACAAGTTCCTTGATGGGTTCTCTGGCTACAATCAAGTGGCCATTTCTCTAGAAGACCAGCAAAAGATGGCTTTTTTCCATAGAATGGGGCATATTCACATTTTTCATAATGCCATTTGGGCTCACCAATGCGCTTGCTACCTTCCAAAGGCTGATGTGTCATGTGTTCAAAGAATTCTTGCATAAAAACTTGAAGGTCTATGTTGATGATTTATGTGCTCATTCAAACATTAGACAAACACATATACCTAAGCTAAGACAAATCTTTGACAAATGTAGAGAATATCAGGTCTACCTGAACCTAGAAAAGTGTGTTTTTATGGTCAGGCAAGGTAAGATTCTAGGACATGTAGTGTCAAAGAATGGCATATCCATGGACGAGGATAAAGTTTGAGCTATTGTAGAGCTACCTAGGCCAAAGAACATCAAGGACGTACAAGCTTTCTTGGTGCATTGGGGATATTATCGATGTTTCATTCATATGTATGCAATCGTTGCAATGCCTCTATACTCCCGTTTGACTAATTTTGAGTGGACAAATAAATGTGAAAACTCCTGTAATGAGCTTACGTGAAGATTGTGTTCAACACCAAAATTTATTCCACCAGATTGGAATAAGTCATTCTACATACATGTGGATGCATCCAATTATGCTATTAGGTGTGTACTAGCAAAACCTATTGGTGAAGGTAATATAGATCTTCTAATAGCTTATGCTAATAGACAATTGAATGCGACTGAATGAAATTCTACCACTACCGAAAGAGAAGGATAAGGCATGGTATATGAAGTTTAAAAGTTTAGATATTATTTGCTAGAAAATAAGTTTAATTTTTTTACAGACCATCAAGCACTATTATATCTAGTGAACAAACCTTGCAACACTAGTAGATTAGTAAGATGGTTCCTCTTACTAATGGAATATGACTTTGAAGTTGTGGTTACGAAAGGAAGGTCTCACCTTAGGGTGGATCACCTTTCTAGGATAACTTCAAGAGATTCCTCGCAAGGAGTGTCAGATGAACTTCTTGATGCTTACTTGTTCAATCTGGAAGTAGTGCCTCAATGGGCCAAAATTATAGTGTCTATTCTCATTGTGTATTGTTCTTTGGAGTTGGCCTATCCAATCATCATAGCATAAAAGATTAGCAACTTAAACACCTTTATTTTGTCAATCCAGGAAGTATACTAAGACAACCCCGTCTTGATCAATAGAGTCCAAATTTGTGAACAAATTTAGCTTTAACAAAGAATTCATGAAAAGTTTATGTGAAATACTAGGGCTTCATATATCCGGAGCTAGGAATAAGCTGTTGAGATGATTCTTGTGCCTAATTCATGCCATTTTTCATGTAGATTAGCAATATAAAGTCAAAAATCAATTTCAGTACCTATATCATCAACATGAGACAATCATGATTTTGATGGAATACTCATAATCATCTTTTATAGCAATTATATTGAGAATGGAGATAGAATATGAGGAAAGGAACTCCTACTAGCATGAAATACTCAAAGAACAGCTGATTAACAAGAAAAATCCAAGGAAAACACTTATAAATTCATCAACAAATCACCATGAAAGCCAAGTGATGAGATTTTGAGAAGAAGATCAGAGCTCTCAAGTTCTCATTCAAGAAATCAAGAACAAAAAATGATCCCCCATATATATATATATATATATATATATATATATATATATATATATATATATATATACACACACACACACACACACACACACACACATATATATATATATATATATATATATATATATATATATATATATATATATATATATATATATATATATATATATATATATATATATATATATATATAGAGAGAGAGAGAGAGAGAGAGAGAGACCCAAGAAAGTTCTAAATATTCTTTTTCTGATTTTTTGAGTTGTCTCCCCCTTCTAGCTCTTCCTTCTTGAGATGAGAAGAGCTTGATATTGTGAATGGGACTAACTTTTTTTTTGTGCCTAGGGAACTAGTGGTTGAGGACAAGAATTTGAAAGGAGCAATGGTGAAAAGAGCCATTCCTCGAGAAGTTGCAAGACACCTCTTCTCAATGTCTATACCAGCATCTTTAGCTATTGGTGGCATGTGAGGCAAACCTAAATGAAGCCTATCTGAGATAACAAAGACTATGAGGCGGAGAGTTTTGTAGAGAGTCAAAGGCTCAAAAGAACAAAGGGGAGACAAAAGAGAAGAAAAGCAAGGGACCACAAACATTTTCAAATATTTCCTATTTCATTTTTCACACATAGCATGGATGTGTTGTCTGCTACTTCTTCACTATTTTCCTGTGTGTATCAAGCATAGGGAGTTGTTAGGTAAAGGTGGGTGATTCTCGACACTTTTTTTAGAGCTTCAACAAGAAACCTACTATTAAACATATTTGGACATTGGAGCTAGAAGAAATCCTCAATTTCATGTATGTTGTTGCACCAAGTATCCCAAAACATACCCAATCGTAGAAGGTGTTGGTGTGAGGTGATACCATTCTTGCATGCAGTTATTTGACTTGTTTATGCATTAACCATCTTGTAGATCACATGTCACACTCTTGGTTTGACAATTTGATGTGTGTGTGTGTGTGTGTCAAGCCACCACTTGAGTGCACTTGTTGGACATGTGAGAAATATCTAGTCTCACTTGTCATGAATAGCATGCATGTACATCAAGTCATCTACATTAAGGATGATTATTGCAACCAAGGACTCTATATGTATACATTTGCATCAACACCACTTCTTTCAAATCTTTTATCTTCAAAAAACTTATGGATCTTTTCATACTAGGCCCTTGGAGCTTCCTGAAGTCCATACAATGCTTTATGAGTTTTGTATACATGGCATTCATTTCCTTTGATTTTGAAACCTTCAGGTTGTTCTACATATACCTCTTCTTGAACACCACCATTGAGGAAAGCACTTTTGACATCAATTGATGAATGGTCCATTTGAAGTGTGCACTTACTATAAGAATGACTCTTATAGTTGTAAACCTTGTAATAGGGGCAAAGGTTTCTTCATAATCAATGTTGTGCTTTTGCTTATAACCCTTAGCTACAATTCTTGCTTTGTACTTGTCCAAAGTACCATCTCATTTGTACTTCACTTTATATAGCCACCTAAATCGAGTAACTTGATGATTAAGAGGCATTGGAACAAGTGTCCAAGTATCGTCTCTTTTCAATTAAATTCATCTCTATTTGCATAGCTTCTTCCCACTCTAGTTGGGCTTTAACTTCTTTAAAGTTGGAAGATTTTGGAATTTTTCAAAGTTGATACATAAGTGCATAATGGGCATAGTGACTTTGTTCTTGTTGGTATGGGTGGAAGCCTCTTTTAGTAACAAGAACCTTGTGTTGCTTTCCCTGAGTGAAAGCTTGGCTGATATCATGCACTTTTCAAAGCTTGGGTAATCCCTTAACTGATTGAGCGGATGCGATTTTGGTTAAGTACGATGTGTGTCCATATTTTTGGTGCCAAAGGGTGGAAATTGATTCCTTAGTAAGAAAGCAAGAAAGCTTGTACAAGCCTTTATCCTCGTCACCTTAGGTTATGATGTCCTTAGTGTTAGCATTAATAAATTTCATTGATGTGTTGTCAAAGAGAACTTATTTGTGATGATTGATAATTACTTTCAGAGAGAGGAGATTCATACAAAGGTTTGGTATGAAATGTATGCTCGATAAGGCTTTGCATTCTCCTTTGTGATTTGCAATTTGTACTTTGCCTTTACCTTCAATTGGAAGACTCTTGTTATTTACCAAGTATACTTTGTCTTTGTGGTCTTCTAGCTCTTGAAATAACTCATGGTCCTTGCACATGTGGGAGGTTGTACCACTATCAAATATCCATTCCTTTGATAAGCTAGAAGTTATTAGAGAATTGGCCTCTTCACTTGAACAATGAGACCTATGTGTAGAGGACATAGCTTGATTCTTGGAGGTAGATGCTATAGAATTATTCTTCCTTTTATAATAGAGCTTCTTAATATGCCTTGATTCTCCACAATACTTGAATGTAAAATTCTTGGATGAGTTGTTAGAGCCTTGATTAGAAACATTGCTAGAGTGATTACTAGAGTTCTTAGCCTTGTTGAATGGACCAAAACAATATTCCAAATTTTGCTGATCTAGTATCCATGTTGATTATTGAAGAAAAGAATTTTCTTCAGGACTTAAACTCCCAAGGAAAATCTAGTTCTAAGCAGGTATTCTACTCTGGCAAAGGAAGAGGCAGAGGTAGAGGTTTTGGGAGTGGAAGAAAAACAATAAATAAGACCAAGGTCAACATGAGAATCATGCAAGAGGTAGAGGACATTTTCGAGGTAGGGGGAGCCAAAGAGGCCGTAGAAATTTTGAAAGGAATGATTTAGGTACTGATAGTAAAGGATGCTAAAATTGTGCTAAACCTGGATATTTTGAACGTGACTGCAGGTTGAAGAATCAACATAATAGAAGGCAGCAAAACAACTGATGGAGAGTGTTAATCTGCAAAAGAAAAAGTTATCCTTGATGTTCGAGCATCTCTATATCAAGAACAACTCAAAACCTTAACCAATTTTGGAAGACCAATGCCAAATCATCAAGATTCTATCTAACTGTGAAGGAAGTCACTACAGAGAAAAGTCTGTTGCACTTAACTCATTCATTGGCTAACCAAATGTGTTTCTAATGAAACTTTGTACAAGATGTTTTCTAAAGGTTGCGTAGCTTCTCCAAGTTAAAACTTCTCAAAAGGTGTAGTAAATCTTCAGATTTACTCCAAACAATTCACCTATGTCTAAAATGTACTACAGTCGACTTTGACACCTGCAACTTCTAATGCGTAGTTCTCTTAAACTAGAATTATGAATTAGAAGTTGACACCTGTAACTTCTAATGCATAGTTCTCTTAAACTAGAACTATGTTTTCTAAAGGTTGTGCACCTTCTCCAAGTTAAAATGTCTCAAAAGATTCAGTAAATCTTGAGATTTACTCCAAACAATTCACCTATGTCTAAAATGTAATTCTCTATAGTCGACTTTGACACCTGCAACTTCTAATGCATAGTTCTCTTATTCAAATGATTTTAGCCATAGGTATCTTACCTTCCAACTCAAAGAATGAGTTCTTGCTTGCTCAAAACTTTACACTGTGGAAGGAAAATTGACCAAAACATTATCATCAAATTTGCACCTGCTGCAGCCTTCTCTTCTTCACATTTACACAGGTAAATGTTCCTACTTTCAATTCTCTCAGCCTGATCATAATTAGAATCTAAAAATTTGTACAGAGGTCACTCAAGTATAGAATTTGACATATACAAAAGAATTTCACAAGATGATAAACACAAAAGGAGCTCTGAGCAAAATATTGGGTGCAACTTTTCTTCTCTTCAAGAAAAGTTTACATCTATTTTATGAGAGATATTCTCTTCACTTATAAAGTGTCTAATGACTCTTACAACTTGTCATTCATCATCTCTCATTTATGCCCCAACTTTGTACTTGTATATATAGGCATATATGTACAAGCTCATGACCATAACAAAAGTATAAGTGAGCTAATTACAAGTTTAGTGTACATATATATATATATACAAATCTTCATTCTCTAATCATGCACTAACTTCAAGCTTTTTATATTGGTCTTTGCTTCATCCTTTGACTTCAAACCTTTGTCCAAAACATCAATTGATGGTTTTCATGCGCCAACAACTCCCCCTCAGTCATCAATTGAGGTTTTCCCCATCTTCTTTATACCTGCCATGTCTTTAAATCTTTGTAGCTTTGGTCCATCCAAGCTTTTGGTTAGTATATGTGAAATCTGATATTTTGTTGAAGTATATATGACTTCAATCTCTTTATCAATCACCTTCTCTCTCAAGAAGTGATACTGAATCTCAATATGTTTAGTCTTGGCATGAAAAAGAGGGTTAGCAGCTCGATACAATGAACTCATATTATCTCCCATGAATAGTGGGTGTACTCTGAATTATGTCAAAACTCTTCATGAGAGTCTTCAACCATATGACCTCTTTTACAACTTCAACCATACCTTTATACTTTGCTTCTATAGATGACAAAGCAATTGTGCATTGCTCTTTAGAAAACCAAGAGATTAACTTATCTCCCACATAACATAAGTACCCATAGGTTGATCTCCTATCATCAGGATTACCTGTCCAATTTGTATCACTATATATCTTGATGTTTGAATCTGATGTGAAACCATAATACAAACCTTCCTTCAGTGTACACTTAATGTATCTTAACATCCTTTATCTTGCAACCCAATGTTCTCTCCTAGGACAATGCATGAATTGAGACAACACTCCAACTGCATATGACAAATCAGGCCTAGTTAATGTAGCATAGATTAAACTACCAACCAGACTTCGATATAGCTTCATGTCCTTGAATTCTTCTCCTCCATGTCTGATCAATTTGTGATTCACCTCCATTGGAGTAGGTGCTACCCTGCAATCTTCCATTTTAAACTTGATTAGGAAGTTCTTCGAATACCTTTCTTGAGTTACATATACTCCATGTTGAGTATATGAAATCTCCATGCCCAAGAAATATGACAAATCTCCCAAGTCACTGATCTTGAATTCTTTCTCCATTTGCTTCTTAAGACCTTGTATGCCCTTCTCATTTGTACGTGTAAGAATTTTGTCAACATATATGCACATGTAAATGAACCCATCATCACTTGCTTTAACAAGCAAGCTACTATTTGCTTTAGAAACTTGGAAACCAAGCTCCTTCAAGAACTTCACAAGTCTATAATTACATGCCCTTGGGGCCTGCTTCAAACCATGCAAAGCTCTCTTGAGCTTACATACATATTTTGGATACCTTTTATCTTTGAAACCTTTTGGTTGCTTGTTAGCTCACGAAATGGTTGGTTTTGATGCACTAATGTGGTTCTATTTGGCAGGGAATACGTTTGATTTCAGGTACTTGAAGAGTGGATTTGATGATTGATGAGAAGCATGTGGAGGTATTGGTAAAGGAAAACAGGGGTATCGATTATGAATTATAATGAGAAGTCAAGCATGGGTTGTTTGAACGGGAAAGGGCCAAAACTCGAACAAGAAGAAACTATGAAGAATGCTTCGATTTGGAGGTTCCGGTGATGGTTGAAGGTGCGGTGAATGAAGATGGACGGGGGGTCAGTATCTGGGATAAATTTTCCTAGCAATTTGGTCGCATTCAGGATTTCAACAATGGGGATACCACTGTTGATCAATACCATAGGTTTTGGGATGATATTGATTTGATGGCAGATCTGGGATTGGATGCATACAGATTTTCAATATCATGGACCCGAATCTATCCAGGCAATAGACCTGAGGGGGAATAGAGGAGTAAACTTGTGAATTGCGTACAAATTGTATTTGAAAACATTAATGAAGTGAACTTCTATGCAGAGGGGACCAGTAATATAAATTGGAGAGGTGTCAATCACTATAATTCAGTTATTGATGCTTTGCTTGACAAAGACACATGCTTTAGGGAATTTGGAGACCGAGTGAAGCACTGGATTACTCTGAATGAGCCACATTCTCTAGTGGCTGAAGCATATGGAGGCCTTGGTTTGCTTGCACCTGGAAAGCGCAGCCTTTTCAAAACTTCTCAAACAGAACCTTATATTGTTGGCCACCACCTTTTGAAGGCACATGCTTCTGCAGTTGATATCTATAGAAAGAATCATAAGATGAAGATAGAGCAGCAGTGCAGCGGGCTTTGGATTTTGAATTGGGTTGGTTTTTGCACCCCCTAGTTTTTGGAGACTATCCAAAAAGTATGCGTGAAATGGTGGGTGAGCGGCTGCACCTCTTCATGGAATTTGCTAATGTTCTAAAGGACTCTTTTGACTTTGTGGGAATCAACCACTATACGACATATTATGCTCACAAGAGCAAATTTTCATTCCTAAAGGAATTGATTGAGAATAATCCTGATTCTCAAGTGGTTACTCCCTTTACACGAAATGGGAAGGCATTGGGGGAGAATGTAGGGTCGCTGTGGGGATAAGTTTTTTTATCAAAAAAGGAGAGGAGGAGAATTTTCTCGAGCTCTCGCTCCCTCTCGTTTTGGGGGGTGTCACAAAAAGTGGAAGGGAGGAGGTACCCGACGACATGGGGAAGTTCCATGGGGACTGCGTGAAAAAGGAGTCTAGCAGCGTGCACAGAAAAAAAACAAAGGGACCTATTCATTCTAGGGAGGGGGCGACTTCGACTACTCTCGAGTGTCATCGGGAAAAAAAGGAAGCTGTTTTTCTTCAAGTGTTTGTGCAGGCAGGTGAACCAGACAAAGGAGGCATGGAAGTTGGGGATTTTATGCCAAAGAGCCTTCAAAATCTTTTTTCCTTTTCTCCTCCTTGTGCCTCTTCTGGCGAGGATGGCTGCGATCCAGAGTTGTGGAGGTGAAGGTTTGGGGGAAAAGTTGTGGCAGAAAAGGAGAGAGAACCCCGGTGGCAGACATAGCTCAGCTATTCTGAGTGAGAAGAAGCAACCGTCTTGGGGCATGAGGAACCGTAGAATCGAGTCGATGATTCGCAGAATAGAGGCCCGCGCTTCGGGAAGATGTATCAATAGTTCGTTCATCCATGTTCTTTTAAACCAACTGTGAGGTGTTGAAGCACTGTCAGAAGGAACAACTCCTGCAACTACCTACGAATCTCTGGGATGTGGGAAATGATTCAGAGAAATAAAGTCATGACGGAGGAGTGTTAATTCGATTTTTGTTGGAACCTGCACCAGTTCCTTGCTGCCCGTTACGACGAGCTTTGAGCATACTCTTATGTGCAGAGAGTCCTGAGGGCATGGCTGTCTCTGCATACTGCAACAGTATAGGATGACAGACACCAACAAAAAGCACACGAATGCGACACCTTGGAGTGGAAGAACCCAAGAGTCTGCGGTGGGAATGGAGTACCTTGGGATCTAAGACATCATGAACGAATTGAAGTAGATAGAATAGGTATGTGCATGAGCTCTATGTTGCTGATTATGGAACAATCACTCCCTCCCTTCAGTTTCGATTCCCTCCTGTAGTCTCTCTATTGGGATATCTTTGGAACAAATGGAGCTGGAGTATATCTTGTTTTTCCTGTAATCCACTTTGATGTGCTGATCGTTGAAAACATACACTCATACCATTAAGGATTGTATTTAAAGAGATGAACATAAATTGATATGCTGTTATGGTTTGGAATTTAAGAACCGTTCAATCATGCACCAGTACATTAAAAAGGGATTGGGGGTTGAACGCCCTCCATTCATGCAATAATGAAAACATAGGGTCAAAGAAATCTATGGAGAATATATGTCTTAGTGATTAAGCACGGGATTCCCGAAAATCTGAAGGTGATTGAGATGCGTTGGCAATATGAATAAAAGTATTGTCATTTTCTGTGTCAATTCATTATAGAACCTATGGGATATGAGGTGCATATGCTACAACCGCCCCATGTGAGCAGGCTCTTTTAAATCAGAGAAGGAGAAAGTTGAACGATCCCCATGGAAGCTCAAGCGTAGAAAAGATTGATATGTGGTAAGGCATCACCAGCCTTGTCCCACTCGAACGATGATATTTCATTCAGCTGGGCCCTGGAGTAGTTGGGGAATGTACGTCCATGGGCAACATACGAGAGAGTTGAATACAAGTTAACACGTAAAAAAAATTATAGGATTAATGCTTGTCAAGATTGAAAGAAGATTGCTCCCAATAGGAGGGGGAGAAAATTTCAAGGGTAGAAGCTTTCATGATTTAAGTCCATGCATGACGAGTCAAATGAATTAGAGTTGCTGAGATTACTTACCCAGGGGCAAGGGAAATTTTCTAACAACACCAATCTCTGCACCACACTCATGTAATGAGGTCCTTTCGAGAAGAATTAGGCAAGGCTGAACATCTGCAATACTCTACGTTTTATTAGTTCCTCTTATCAAACCTCTAAATCTTATCCTTGTACTATCTCTGCGGGAGTGGGAAAATGTATGGCAATTGAAAGGTGGACGTGGTGCTTCATTTTCGTGCAATTATAATTCACTTCTTGAAGACCTCTTTACTCCAAATCAGCTTTGTGGAAGTTTGAGCCACCATACTTGAATGTGCATCTGGGACGTGAGCATTGATTTGATATGAAGGAAAGTAAGTGTAGAAGTGCATATGAGTGAGTGCATGCGATCGAGTGAGAGGAGGGAGGTAAGAAAAAATTTTGTGATTGAGAGGAAGGATCAGGGAGTAAGAATAAGAGTGAGAGAGAGAGAAAAGAACAGGGAACAGGTGAGACAAGAGCACATAACCAAGTAGAGTGTGACTTCGAAGGTCAGTCACTATAATTGGGTTTTGAGGTACGTCTGAAATTGGTTCCCCATTCTCTTCATTTCCCACGTATCCATTCAAAGACTATTGGGTGATTTAGAGCAAAGAAAGTGGCCTAATATTGCGCGGTTTAGGCAATCCAAGATTGGGTATAGGCACTTTTCCTTGGGCATTAGGATAAACATTGCTCCATGAAAACATCATCTGAAATGTAACCATTTAGAAAAGTATTCTTCACATCTAATTGACAAATCTTCCAACCTTTACATACAGCAATAGCTATGAGAGTCCTTATACTTGATATCTTTGCCACATGACTATAAGTCTCATCATAATGTATGCCATATGTCTGAGCATACCCTTTCACAACAAGTCTAGGTTTATATCTAGACACACTTCCATTTGCATACCTCTTTGTCTTGTAGACCCATTTGCATCCAATGATCTTGTGACTATTTGGTTTAGGAACCAAGTCCCATGTCCCATTCTCCATCAATGCATCATATTCTTCCTGAATAGCTTTCTCCCAATTTTCCTTACCTTTTGCCTCTTCATATGTAGAAGGGTCTTCCTCAACTTTCACCATGTAAGCATAATCTTTAGTAGTAAAAAAAGAAGTTTCATAGCTATACCTTGTAGGTTGCCATTTATGCTCTGATGACCTTCTGAGTTCTCCACTCTTTGAAGTTTTTGGTTCATCACATTCTGGATCAAACCTTGGCATTTCTTCAACTTCAACTTGTGCTTCATTGTTCTCTTCTTCATCAAATATTTGAACCTTTGATGTACCTTTATTTTGATTCAAAGTTTCTTCATCACCTGCATGAATGTTAATTGTACCTGCATACCAAGTACCTTTCTCATCAAATGTAACATCTTTTGATACAAGGAATTGTTTTGTGGATGGAATCCACAACCTATAACCTATCTGCTTATCATCATAACTAATGAACACATACTTTACAGCTTTAGGTTCCAATTTATACCTCAACTATGATGGCACATATGCATAAGACAAACATCCAAACACTTTGCAATGATCTAAGGTAGGTCTCTTACCCCACCAAGCTTCATATGGTGTTATACCCTGCAAAGCTTTACATGGTAACCTATTAACCAAGTATGTGGCTGTATTTACAGCCTCAGCCCACAAATAATTGGGACAATTTTTCTCCTTCATCATTGACCTTGCAAACTCAAGAAGAGTTCTATTTCTCATTTCTACTACACCATTTTGTTGAGGAGAGTACCTGCAAGTAACTTCCCTTTTTATACCTGCATTCCACAAGTAATCACTGAATTCATTAGAGAAATACTCTCCTCCTCCATCTGACCTTAGTCTCTTCAACTTTTGACCTGTGATTCTCTCTACATACACATGATAATGTTTAAATGTATTGAATACCTCTGATTTATCTTTGATCACATATATGGTGATCCACCTGGTAGCATCATCAACATAAATAACATAATATCTTGAACCATTAATGCTAATGTCTTTTGATGGTCCCCACCCATCTATGTGTACCTAATTATTATATGAATCCATGCTTATTATATGATTGCTTATGAGCCTTACCTAATTGACATGCCTCACATCTGTATGTCATATGTTGACCTCCAACATTAGGTAATCCAAGAACAGAACCATTGTTAATCATATCCTTAATACCTCTTTCATTGAAATGTCCAAGCCTTTTATGCCAAAGATCTAACTCAGAGATCTTATGTCCTCCATAAGTGAACAAGGCATGACTAACATTGCCTTGAATCTTCAATGTGAAGAGCCTTCCTTCTTTCTTCCCTGAAACAATTTGTTTATACTGTTGACCTCTTGAATCACCTGCAATCTTCCAACTTGGTGCACCTAATTTTTGTAACTATCTCTTAATTGGATCTTGTTTTGGCTATGTATTACCCACTCTGATGAGAAATTTGGATATTGTGTCTCATCTTATATTGACGAGCCTATTTACCCTTCATCATGGATGTAATATTCCCTTGGTATTTTCACTAGCATGGACAGACCCTTGGCCACCCGATGTAAAATTTGGATTTTCTTTGACCCGTAGATTGCAAGACTTATTTTGCATGTGCTTCTTGACTTTTCCATGAGAAGCACATGTAAAACATGTAAAGTGTTTTCAGTTAATGAGAAAATGTGGGGGGTGTCAGGAGTGTATGAAGGGTATTTATGCCTGGCATGCATCTTGGCAAGAAACCCCCGAAAAAACGTTGAGCTTCATTCTGGGTGTCTGATTTGTCGTGTCTCCCTCGTCTCCCTTTCCTCTCTCTCTCTGTAGCTCACTCTGTGCGAGCTATGGTGAGAGGTGGGGAAGGAGAGGTTAGAGTCTTTTTGAAGTCCTTCTTCAGTGCCCCTCTGTGCACTAAGAACATCACAGCGTACATTTGCTTATTTCTGAACGATGCTTTGGTTTTTCAGCTTGAGCATGTATTTGTGTCGAACACCTCAACAGGTATGCTCTAGATGTGGGTGTATATAAAGGCATGGCTAAAGTATGTGCAGAGGATTTGGTTCACATCCTCGATCCAGTGTAGGAAATGCAAAACAAGCAACATCAGACATGACGATAGTGCTTCAAGTGGAACCAGAAGCTGAGCAACATGAGATCGATGTCATTACTCTTGGCTTATCCTATGGGCTATTTTGAAGATAGCTCATCATGAAGCATAAGAACATGATTTCTCCTAGATATGGCGTTCTAATGCAGTTATAGCAGTCGGTTGGCTCCAAGCTGTCCACAAGCATGAATCATTGTCAATAGATGCAAGGAATACTTTTGAAGGGAACTCAACAACGAGCAGGGGTTCTGAAGTTTTAAGAATCGGTCGCTCTGATCATCGAAACGCCCCTATATCGAGGTGAACATATGTTGACTGGAGTAATGGAATATACAATTTCCGTGGGCTATAGGAGACCTTTTATTTGGTGATCCTACTAGGGATGCAAGCTCAGCACATCCTATCCAGGAGTGTTGTGGGTTCGCCTAGTGCCCCATAGTGCGGCACAACTTGCGGTGAAGTCTATGAAAGAAGACGAAGGAATGAAGTTGAAGCTAAAGAATCAAAATGAGTCACTTTCTGGAAAGAGAGGGAGTCACCATGGTACTTTCATCAACAGGTCCAAGCATTGGTGCAGACGAAGCAAGACTGGGATTTGGGAAACGTAAGTATGTTGACGATGATGAAAGAGCTAGAGATTGATAATGAAGAATCGGATGTCAGCGGGTCTGAGGCACATGACACTTCATGGATTTCTTGGTTGTGTGGTTTTGAGAGGAAATGAGTTCTTTTATGAGGTGGATGATGAACACATTCAAGATGATTTTAATCTAAGCGGGCTGAGCAGCGAGGTGCCATACTATGAATATGCATTGCATCTAATTCTGGATGCAGAATCACCGGGTGTGGTCATGCTTACAGAGGAACATAATGAAATGGTTGAATCTTCAACAGAATGTTGTATGGATTAATTCATGTGTTACATTCTGACTAGAAAAAGGCTTAAATGCAATGTTGGAGAAGTACCAGAACATGGACTTTGGCAGGTGTGTGAGAGGGTATTGTGGCGGTCAACCATGCCCACCTGTGGTGCATTCTGACATTCCTCAAACTGCTATTGTGAAGGTCTATTGCCCTAAGTGCGAAGATATTTACTACCCAACATCCAGGTATCAAGGCAACATTGATGGTGCATATTTTGGGATGACTTCTCCACATCTTTTCTTGATGGGTTACCCATACATGAAGCCAGCGAAGCCAACAGTCAGCTATGTTCCAAGAATATTTGGCTTTAAAATTCACAAGAATGCAAAGTAAATGCAATCATGAAAGAGTTAAAGCAGTGAGATGACCTTGGATTTTCTGCATGCATGAAAGTTTCGAGTGATTTACCATGATTTAGCTAGGTGCACGAGTTTTAGAGACATCTAAATTGCAAGGATGATACATAGTGCGCCATCAGATACCTTCAATTTGAAGATTGCAAATCTTGGAAGCTAGGATTGCTGCAGCGCTGGATGCTATGCTTGGCACTCATAAAGAAGCAACAGATGTTTCAGAGAATGTGTGGTAGAGGCTACAAACATTTATTGATAAGAGATTTGGGTGGAGACTTACGGATGATATAGGGCCTGATTTACGTAAATCTGTTGTGTTGCGGGGACTATGTCATGAGGTTGGAATTGAACTAGCACCCTGCGCATGCTCATCAGCCAATGGGCGAACATTGCTAGATCCACCCAAAACAGTGCTTGTCAAGGGCAAACTGCGGTTAACTATGGCACCTAGCCTCTTGCAAAACGTGTTGCGATTGGCAGACCATATCATCGCATGATTGTAGGTGCATACAGCCTATTGGATGTTGTGCTTCACCACACAGGAGACTTCAACTAGGCAGCCATCTATCAATAGAAGGCATTGGACATTAATGAGAGAGAACTTGGTTCAAATCACCCCGATACCATGGAAAGCTATGGTGATCTTGCAATGTTTTATTACAAGCTCCAGCATGCAAAACTCGCATTGAAATATGTAAATCATGCACTATACTTATTGCACTTAATGTGTGGCCCATCCCACCCGAATATTACTGCTGTTGGTGCTTCGCTAGAAGATTCGAAGTGTATGAGAGGAGGGTAACATGTTCCTGCCCACTTGTGTGTGGGGGCTTTGTCGTGCACCCATGTTTATCTGAGATCATTATGTGTATGCTTGTTAATGCTAGACCATGGTGAGTGTGAATGGAGATGGGTAGAGTAGTGTGTGTATGGGTGTGGGTGAATGGTAAAGTGTGGGTAAGTGTAAGAGAGGTCTGTGTGGTAAGTGGAGAACTGAGATGAGGTAAGTGTGGGGGCCGAAGAGCCTTGAAGAGTTGTGTGTGATGATAAGAGTTTAGGTAAGAGGGTAATAGGAGTAGAGAGCAGTGTGTGTAGAGGGGGGGGGATTGGTGAACAAGGCAGAAAAGCCTTGGAGAATGTGTTTGAAGGTGTGGAATTGTAGTGTAGAGTAGGAGAAGTGAAGAAGGGTGAGTAGGAGAAGAGGTTAGAAAGACATTAAGTGTGGGGGAAAAATGAGAGAATGGTTTGGATTAACATCATACATTTCAATGTTTTTTGATAACTTTGGTTCGCAGGAGCTCACCAGCCAAGTGTAGGGGGATATGTTGACCTCTTGAATCACCTGCAATCTTCCAACTTGGTGCACCTAATTTTTGTAACTATCTCTTAATTGGATCCTGTTTTGGCTATGTATTACCCACTCTGATGAGAAATTTGGATATTGTGTTTCATCTTATATTGATGAGCCTATTTACCCTTCATCATGGATGTAATATTCCCTTGGTATTTTCACTAGCATGGACAGACCCTTGGCCACCCGATGTAAAATTTGGATTTTCTTTGACCCGTAGATTGCAAGACTTATTTTGCATGTGCTTCTTGACTTTTCCATGAGAAGAACATGTAAAACATGTAAAGTGTTTTCAGTTAATGAGAAAATGTGGGGGGTGTCAGGAGTGTATGAAGGGTATTTATGCCTAGCATACATCTTGGCAAGAAACCCCTGAAAAAACATTGAGCTTCATTCTGGGTGTCTGATTTGTTGTGTCTCCCTCGTCTCCCTTCCCTCTCTCTCTCTCTGTAGCTCACTCTGTGCGAGCTATGGTGAGAGGTGGGGAAGGAGAGGTTAGAGTCTTTTTGAAGTCCTTCTTCAGTGCCCCTCTCTGCACTAGGAACATCACAACGTACATTTGCTTATTTCTGAATGATGCTTTGGTTTTTCAGCTTGAGCATGTATTTGTGTCGAACACTTGCGTGATGGTTTGCATTACCATATGATCGCTTGTGTTCTCCCATTGTCAGACACAATAGTGGAGAAATAGTGCAGGTATTCGATGGAGTGATTTCGTGCATACGGAACACGAAGGGCATGTAGCCTAACTGCCTTGTGCACAACCTGTTCGCAGTGAATGGACATGTTCGAGGGATAGGGTGGCTTTCCTTCCAATCGGGATAAAGGAGAAGACCTCGACCAGGTGACCATATATACTCCTGGTGCTTTGCCTGCACTTATGCACAACATTGTATCTACGTAGGCGATGGTTCCGTGATCCATTTCACTAGAGGCCAAGTGAGAGAAACAGGGACCGATACTTGCCTTGATAGGATCATACCAAGCTCTTCATCTCTGTCCAAGGCTTCTGCTGCATGTACCTGGGATTGTGATGGTGATTTGGGATGAAATCGGGTACTACAGACATGTTGGGAGTGTTTTCTTCATGAATTTCTTCTTTATTGATTTGGATACAATGATAATGTGTTTACATTTCTTGCAAAAACATGGGGTGGAATGTGTTCCCTTGCCATTTCAGATCCCTCAGACATTGTATTACAGAGGTCTCAGTATCTTCTAGCGAATGGTTTTGGGGAATACCATATATTTCATGATAATTGTGAAGATGTTGCAGTCCATTGCAAGGCAAGCCTTCTTATGTTAGATAACAACCACATCGGAAGAAGTGGACAAGTTGTCTCCCTTATGGGGGTGCCCATTGCAACTATATTGTCTTCTCCACTAAGGTTCTGCCCAGCCACAAAATGGGCAGTTTGATGATCACAACAGCGATGTATTGCCTCAACAGGTATGCTCTAGATGTGGGTGTATGTAAAGGCATGACTAAAGTATGTGCGGAGGATTTGGTTCACATCCTCGATCCATTGTAGGAAATGCAAAACAAGCAACATCAGACATGATGACAGTGCTTCAAGTGGAACCAAAAGCTGAGCAACATGAGATTGATGTCATTACTCTTGGCTTATCCTATGGGCTATTTTGAAGATAGCTCATCATGAAGCACGTTAGGTACAATAAGAACATGATTTCTCCTGGGTATGGCATTCTAATGCAGTTATAGCAGTCGGTTGGCTCCAAGCTGTCCACAAGCATGAATCATCGTCAATAGATGCAAGGAATACTTTTGAAGGGAACTCAACAACGAGCAAGGGTTCTGAAGTTTTAAGAATCGATCGCTCTGATCATCGAAACACCCCTATATCGAGGTGAACGTATGGTGATTGGAGTAATGGAATATACAATTTGCGTGGGCTACCCATTGCTAGGGTCTTCCACAAAAACTCCATCATTAGTGAACCTTACTTCATAACCTTTCTCAACAATTTGCCCTACACTTATCAGATTCTTTGGAATTGTAGGAACATACAAAACCTTACTCAGAAGAGTGCTCCCATCCTTAGCCTTCACTGATCCAATTGACTTCACATTGTGCTTTGTATTATCACCTTTTTGAACCACATAATTACTTACTTTATTCTCCAAATCAGTCATCAAAGTTATGTTACCACTCAGGTGATTGCTACACTCTGAGTCAATGTAGAAGAATCTTTGATCTTCACTTTGTCTTTCCCAAGTTGCATTCATGATTAAAGTTGAATCTTCCTTATGATCTGAAGCATGGTTGTAGTAGGTATTATTGTAGGATTGACTTTGGAAGCCTCTACCTGCATTTCTTCCAAAGAAACCTCTACTACCTCTACTTCTGAAATCACCTCTCTGAGTTCTATTACCTCTTCCTCTTGAGTTAAATTTTTGATTATATCCTCCATTTTCTTGATTATTATGCCAACAATCATGAGCTAAATGATTAGTCTTACCACAAATCCAGCAAGCTTTGGCTCCATCTTTATTGCTTCTACCTCTACCTCTTCCTTTGCCACCACCTCTTCCTCTTAGGAAGTTAGCTTGGCTAGTTGTACCTTCTTCTTCATTCAATTGTTGCTTTCCTTTGTTAAAATTCTTCTTGTCCTTTGAATACATTGCTTGACTTGTACTTTTATCAACATCACCTTTGATATCTTGCTCAAAGGTTAGCATATGTCCTAACAGTTGATTCAAATCAGGAGTAAAATGATCTAGTGACAATTTAGTAGACAAAATGAATGGCTTTTCTCATCTCCTCTCAAACCTGTGAGGATTTGCCTTACCAATTTGTCCTTTTCAATATCTTCATCAACTGCTCCTAATCCATCTGCAATATCCTTCATCCTTGCTACATAATCAGAAATGGATTAAGAAGCCTTCTTCTTGAATGTGGTAAACTCTTCCCACAAGGATGCCTTTCTTGACTTTGTACTATTTCGGAAATGCTCTTCCAAAGCATTCCAAATCTCACTTGCACTTTCAAGTCCTCTAATGTGAGCTAACAAATAATCATTGACTCCCATGTAGATAATATTCCTTGCTTGAGCATCCTTCTTCATCCATGTCTTCAAATCTGAGAGTTCATCCCTAATTGGAACACTAGGATCTCTGAATTTTGGTTTTTCTTCTTCACTTGTGATATAAACTATTAGGTCTTTGCTCATGAGATGAGATTCCATTCTCATTGACCAAGCTCGATAGTTTTTTGTATCCAATTTCTCTATGTGAAGAGAATCTCCCATCCTTTCTTCACATGTGTATTAAATTCTTCAAGCTTTGTGAGAAATAAGAGTACCTTTACTTTGAATGTAGTTCCTTTTTGTATTCTTGATAACTTCAAGCCTCCTTCTCCAACTTTCACTTTAAACTTTCACCTTTTGAATCTTCAAAGGTTGATCTCTGTATAGTTGCAACAGTCGAGGTCCTCCTTTCTTCAATTTTGATGCTTCTTGTTCTAATTCTATTGATGGAGAGTGTTAATATAAAAAAGAACAAGTTATCCTTGATATTAGAGCACCTCTATATCAAGAACAACTCAAAACCTTAACCAATTTTGGAAGACGAATGCCAAATCATCAAGATTCTATCTAACTATGAAGGAAGTCACTACACAAAAAAGTATGTTGCACTTAACTCATTCATTGGCTAACCAAATGTGTTAAGTGTCTAATCAAACTTTGTACAAGATGTTGTGTAAAGGTTGCGTACCTTCTCCAAGTTAAAACCTCTCAAAAGGTTTAGTAAATCTTGAGAGTTACTCCAAAAAATTCACCTATGTCTAAACCTGTACTTCTCTATAGTCGAATTTACAATATGAAAATTTGTACAGAGGTCGTTCAATGATAGACTTAGACTTATACAAAAGCATTTCACAAGATGATAAACACAGAAGGATGCAACTTTTCTTCTATTCATGAAAACTTTACATCTGTTTTATGAGAGATATTCTCTTCACTTCTAAAATGTCTAATGAATCTTACAACATGTCATTCATCATCTCTCATTTATGCCCCAACTTTCTACTTGTATATATAGGCATATATGTACAAGCTCATGACCATAACAAAAGTATAAGTGAGCTAATTACAAGTTTAGTGTACATATATATACAAGTCTTCATTCTGTGATCATGCACTGACTTCAAGATTCATATATTGATCTTTGCTTCATCCTTTGACTTCAAACCTTTTTCCAAAACATCAATTGATGGTTGTCATGCACCAACAACAACTATGCATCCACAAGTGCAGATGATTTTGAAAAGTTATTCATGGTTCAACATCATATGATGAATACGATGTCTACTGATGTTTCAAAATCGAACAATAATGTCTGTTATGTTGATTCAAGTGCTTCAAATTACATGACCAGTTATGCAAATGGTTTAGTACTTTGCAAAAATTACCAATTCTTGGATATGTTGAAACAAGTGATGACACATCACATCCTATCGAGCATACAGGAAACATAGCACTATCTATGGAGGATGTGAAGGTAAAACATCTTGCTGATGTGTTGTATATTCCAAATATAACAAAGAATCTGGTTTCTATTGGATAAATGGTTGATTAGGGATTACAAGTTAAGTTCAATGTTGATGGGTTATATGTAGAAGAATACAAATAGGGTGGACAATTGATTGCCATAGGAAACAAAGTGGGTAGGATGTTCACCTTAAATGTGAAAATTCCTAAAATGAATGCAGTCATGTTTCCAAAAGGTGGAGGAGTTATTGCTGATATAGAGATCTGGCATAAATGAATTATACATGCAAATTTGTAGAGGCTAAAATTGATGAAGTCCAAGGAGATTGTCAATGGACTACAAATTTCAAAGTTGCACAAATGCAAAAGGTATGTGCAACATGTCAATTTGTTAAATAGTCAAGAGCATCATTTTTGCATGACAAGCATGTTAGTAAGAATGTACTAGAAATAGTACATACAGATGTTTGGGATCCTAGAAAGACCACATCTATGGGCAGTTGTAGGTTTTATGTTACTTTCATTGATCAACATACACAGAAAGTATGAGTATATTTCATGAAAGAGAAGAGTGTGGTGTTCACTCACTTCCATAATTTCAAGGTCAAATATTAAGGTCTGGTGGAGGAGGTGAATACATGTCAAATAAGTTTAGCAACTTCCTTAAAAGTCATGGAATTCGATGTTGTTGGAGATAGACGTCTGCAGAAGCATGCGAACAGCACAAGGAAGAAGAAGAAGCTTGGAGTAAAAACACACAATACTGAATGTATTACTAGAGAATGTACAAAGATAAGTAGCCCATTAGGGTAATATGCGCATATAAAAGCCGGGAAAAAAAACCTCCTAAAGAGGGAAAAAAGTGCCCTGGCGGTCCTAGAGTGTTCACACACATCACTACCTAAATATATCAACAAATCCCCTCTAGGAGTGATGCAGTGAACAAGTAGCTGGCACTCATGTATAAGGAAGTTCCAAGCTATGTGGAAGTCACTCCACAAAAGGAAGTAAGCCCAAAGCTTTACGGAAAGCTTCAAACTTCTCCCTAGGCAGAGCCTTCGTGAAAAGGTCTGCAATGTTCTCCTGCGTGGGCACATATGCCAAGCTGATCTCCCCAGCAGAGAACCTCTCCCTGACATAGTGATAATGCACCTCAATGTGCTTAGTGCGAGCATGGAACACGGGGTTCCTCGCAACTGCCAATGCGCTTTGACTGTTAGTGAAGATAGTGGTGGCAGAATTCTGACCAACACCCAAATCAGCCATAAGGCGTCTGAGCCACACACACTCAACAGTAGCTGTGAAAGATGCCCTATACTCAACCTCACAACTGGAAGTGGCCACAGTAGGCTGCTTCTTGCTCAACAAAGATATACATGAGCTACCAAGCATGAAGCAAAATCCACTAGTGGACACACGAGTGTCATAGCAACCAGCCCAATCAGATTCAGAAAAAGCATGCAAATATGGCGGTAGTGATTCCCCCTTGGGATAAAACAACCCAAGTACCCAAGTACCACTCAAGTAGCGAAAGATGCACTTAACCGCCTACCAATGCTTGACTCTTGGGCAATGCATAAATCTGCTCATATGTGAGATAGCAAACTGAATATTTGGTCGAGTAATGCATAAGTAAATCAAGCATCCGATAGCTTGCTGATAGAGAACAACATCAAATGCATCTCCAGCATGATGAAGACTCAATCATAAACCTGTCTCCATAGGAGTGGCAATAGGCTTACAGTCTTCAAGGCCAAAATGCTGCAATAATGTGTCAATATATTTCGTTTGACACAAAGCCATTCCACCATCAACTTGCATAAATTGAATGCCCAAATAGTGATGCAAATGCCCCAAATCACACATCTCAAATGAGGCATGCAAATCAGCCTTAAAATCAGCAATATGCTTCTCAATAGGACCAGTGAGAAGCAGGTCATCAACATAGACAACAATGATCAGAAGCACATCATTAGCACGCTTAACATATAAGGTGCTTTCAGTTGGACTATTCTCAAAACCATGTGCGATCAGATAGGCATGTATCTTCTCATACCAAGCACGTGGTGCTTGCTTTAAACCATATAATGCCTTCTTTAACCTGCACACCTGGTTTTCATGCCCTTTCTGCACAAAGAGGAGTTGTTGGCGCATGTAACAGTATTCCCTATAGGGGCAGGCTCGAGTGAAGAGAAGAAACTGCACTGCGAGGTAATATGTTTGGTCGCCCCACTATCAAAATACCAAACATGTGAGTCTACTACAGACATGCACTGCTCATGAGAAGATGGGTCAAAACTGCAGACAATAGTAAACACCCATTCTTCTTCCTGCACAAGATTTGCAGACTCTGTTTTTGGTGTAGAGGCCTCTACAACAACCATTCCAGCCTCTTTCTTCTTTGCCTCTTTAGCAGCAAGTTTTAGACAGTTCTTTATGATATGATCATTCCCTTTGCAGTACTTACAAAACAATTTCTACTTTTCTGATTTCTTCTCATCTTTATCTTCCTTCTTCAAATATGCAGAATCAGCACATTTCTGTTTACTAGTTGAAGAGCTCCATTTTCCTTTGCCCTTCTGACTAGCTAGGAAAGCTTGATCTGAAACTCGCATAATGGACCTGTTCTGCTTGGATTGATCTTCCTGCAATAGAACAGAGACTAACTCCTCAAATGATAAGGCATTCGGATTGCCTTTCATCATCAAACGAAGAGTAGAAGCAAAACTGTGATATGAATAAGGAAGACCATTCAAAACGGTCTACACAAGTGAGCTATCTGGTATAATCTCATCAACAGAAATCAATTGTTCCTTCAAGTCTTTGATCTTCATTAGGAAACTATCCATAGACGCACCTTCATTCATGTGCTCACTCTCCAACTGTTTTTGGAGCTAAGCAACACGAGCCTCATTCCTAGCTTGGTACAATGTGGTAAGTGTATCCCAAGCATCCTTAGCTGTTTTGCAAGAGCGAATGTGAGAAATAATGGCACATTTGACAGACAAAGCCATCAATGCATGTGCCTGGGCATCTCTGCCATCCCACCGAATCTACTCTGTAGTAGGTGCAGCAAAAACAGTAGCACGAACATGAATCTGCGGAATATCATCTTTCTATATATGTAGATTTTCACCAATGTTTAGGTTCCATGGAGTATAGGTAGTTCTCACTATATACATCATCAAAGATACAGATGGGAAAGGCAGCTTACAATTGATCAGTGTGTACCTTCATTTGATTTGTCCACATGCACGTGCATATCTATCATTGTGTGAGGTTTCGTGGCCACCCATTGGGTTGCCAGGGGTATAATCATGGCTTATACCTATGCAATGGTGCCTATAACAACTCTTAGGCTACATGATATACAAGGAGGAGGCAGATCTAGGAGCCTTGGCTAAGGATATGTGGAAAACAACTAATTTAGAAGGCATGGTTGAACCAACTGTGTACTTAAGTTAAGAAGACTCAAGGACTTGTGCCAAAGAGACTAAACCTCATTTGCAACACAAGTGCGTATAGTGGGAAATTGACACACGCTTATATGTCAATCCAATCAAATGACCTAACCAAGTGTATGAAGACATGTGCACACATGATGGAAATGAAGTGGTTCAGCTGATATCCATGAGAAAAGACTAATCCACCTCTCAAACTTACTGAAAGACTGAAAGTGTCTGCCGCGATACCTCTTACAATAGTTTTCAGTAAATCAAGGATTTCTCCCAGCTGCAATCTCTGAATATAGTCAATAGGGTACTGTTTTCGAAGCTCTCAACAAAACACATCTATTAGAAGTGGTTTCACTCGATTCTGACAAATCTGCTTCAAGTTATGACCAAAATAGTGAATGGCGGGAAGCACCCACGCTCACGCCACAACTCCTACAAGCTCACACACACACTACAGTAGCTCAAAAATAGTGGGGAGGGATAGAAAACAGTCCTACACACACATTCCAAGCATTACACACACATACAAGATCAAAGTGAAGATGGAAATCTGCAAGACAGAGGCAAATTCGAAATTTTGGAGAGCTCCTTCTTCACAATGGCAAAAAGTCTCTACAAAGAGTCACAAAGTGACTTATATACATCTGCCCTAAATTTTGGTCCTTTCACACAAGAGACTGCCACTTTATTCCAAAAAAGTGAATTTCCTACTAATTTACAAGGGATATTTTACAACAAGTTGGGATTATGCAACTAGAGGACTCCTCTAGTGCATTTACATGGCTTTGAGGGAATTCTCTAAGACCTCGAAGAAGAAAAATTATGCCTATTAATTTGAAAATTTTGGGGCTCTTCTCTTGTGCTTCTTTACTCTGCAACACTCTCCCCCTCTTTGTCTATGTCGTCCCTAGACAGGCTTTAGCTTCTCGTCGGCTGCTTGCTTAAGTCTTCTGAATACACGCACCCAGCGGTCGAAGCGATGACAAGGACTGTCAGACAATTGGTTATCTTATCCGAGGTATGTCCTTTGCTTCTGTTTGCCCCTTGGTATTCCGTATATCACATATCTGGGTTGCTGTATTCAGTTGGGCTGCCATGCACGCCACCAGTGACTAGGAATGTGTTGTTCTTAGTCACCTCTTTCTAGCTTTTGGTCTTCTGATTTGTCCTAGTTGCACACATCTGACCCTGTTGTATTGTTCTAAGCCTGTTTACTTTGTTGATACGGATGCTATCAGTGCGAGGATTACTACCTACCAAGTATTGTCTTGCACTTCTTCATGGATAGTTCCTGGCCCTGATCCGTCCTTCCCATGAAATGTCCTGGTTCTGATTGATCTTTAATTCCAATCCTCAGGACCTGGATGATTCGCGTTATTGCCTGATGCGTGCCCCTGCGGGGCTTTGGGCAGAGGGTGGTTCTTTTGTTATTATGAGCTTCGTTCTTTATTGAGCCGTTTTCGACTTTGATCTTCTTCTTCTTCTTTTCTTGCTTGATTCCCCTTCTACACGTCCCTCCTCCTAGACTCTGTCGTCCCCGACAAGCTGTTTGTGGCGATGTGTATAGGTCTATATGGCTTCTTGCTCTCGTTGGTTTAGCAAATTAGCATGAAATATCAAAATTCCTTCCACTGTGCTGACTTCACGCCATCCTCTGGTGCTTGTCTATGATCCGCAAAAAAGCTTGTCTCATAAGCCACCAGACATGCATTAAGGTTTGAAGTCATTTTAACAAAAATTTCTGAGTCTATTTCAAAGAAGCCAGTGAAAAATGCTTCTTCAAATGTCTGCATGTATGTGGACGGCAAAAGCATAAGTCGCGAATAGTACGCCATAAGTGTTAAGCGGCTCGCAATAGTAGATAGATAAAAAATGAGTGCTTTAGAGCCTTGTGTAATGCTGATGAAATTCAAAAAAGTATATTTTGCGTGTTGGAAGACTTTAATTACAGTGAGTAGCATACTGAATATCTTATTTGTCATTTTAACTGCTAAGTCCTGGACTGTAGCGTATCTGGCAATCCAAAATTCCATTGTTTTTACCATATATTCTTCCGTTGGTAGGTAATTATGAGGCGGACTAGGTAACAACAGGTAATTCAGCCATTGATTATTGATGCTTCCCTGGCGCTGCCCTTCCCAAAATTGCGACCAGGAGTGTCTGCGGGGTACTGGGCAAAAAGATGGGTTTACCTGAAGCACATATGGTGATGTTTCCCACTGTACCCACAGTGTAGGATTCTTTTCCAAAAGCTTCCTCCTCCAGATAGGATCAGCCCTCTCGAACTCCTCTTGAGTGTAATTGAAAGTATCTTTGTTGAACTAGAGGTTTCTGTCAGGTTCTTTATTTGTTGTCATCTTTATATATTGTCGTGTTTGTTCTTTAAGTAGTCCATATGGTACACTGAATGGCTTCAAAATTTGGTCCAAGTTTTTGCTCTCTATTTTAGCTTCCTTCATGATTTGTATTATTTGATCTTCAAATTCCGTAGTAAGCTGGAACACGAGTAGTGCCCTTTCCGGTCGGCTCATTTCTGCAATGTCCCGAGTATTTTTCAATTTGGACCTCCTGTTCCTCCCTTATTGGCGAATGATACAAGGGGGGAGAGAGAGGACCTACTGCAGTCTCCTCAGTAGCCTTTGCGGATTTCGGAACTACTGGTGTCCCCTCAATGTCTGTTGAAGGCAGGGAAATCTGGAAGATGAATGATTAATTTGAAATCTGAAAAATGGTTAAACGTAGATATTATCTAGTTAGATATATCTTTTTGGTGTATTGGATTTTAATAAAATAAAAAGAAAAAGACGGTTATGTTGAGATAGAAAGGGACATGTCGTAGGAAGGGGGGAAGACGTTAAAAAAAAGGAAGGAGCGCGACAACCGTAGGGAGAAGAAGCTTTGCTGACAGGGACTTTGGAGGACCGGAAAACAGGTTCTACAGGAATCATTATACAGGCTGTGATTGATGAAAATCTTGTGGTGTAATCAAATACTGTCTATGAAGTTCTAATACTTACAATTCTGTAATCGCGGTGTTAAGTCAATCAAAGAAAGAACGGAACTACCTGCAAGACAAGAGTTCTTGTTTGTAATCTTCTATTTCCGCTAAGTCTATAGAGAGATTCAAATTATCTGCACAGAAGCGCATTGAAACTCATGTCTGTGAGTGTGTAAGAACCTGTTAACCTTCGAAATGTGTAATCTGAAATGTAACTATGTAATTCTGAATCGGTAGAAGCTACCAGAATGGAAAATTATGGTAAACTTTCAAATATGATTTCGGTGGAATCTCTTTGAGTGAAGATCAGTGCAAATGGAAAATGTGTAATTCTGATTTGCTCTTTACTTAGATGTTGTGTTGAACCTTGGAACCTTCAACACAATTGGCGATCCTACTGTACGGCTGAAGCAGCCTCAAGAAATGCATGAGGGACAAACGCAACCATTTTGGTAAAGTATATTTTACGAGGGCACAGGCAAGAGCAGCGAACGTGGAGACATCTTCACACTTTTACGAGTGGTACGAGGCCGAGGAGCAGGAAGCTCTGGGAACTGAAGAGGAACAGGGGAAACAGGTGCAGCAGAGGCAAGGTTAGTGGGCGACATACTTGGAGCGTTATTCCTCACAAAAGCAACTGTAGGGGTAAGAAGACGACTCCAGTTCGATCCACTTGCAGGGGCGACCGGTCAAAGAACTAGGCGCACACCTCAACCACAGCCAATGGCTCAACCACCTCCTAATCCTAAGGTCAAAGCCGCTCATTTCAGTGGAACCTCTAAGGAGGATGCTGATTGCCATGTGGCTCAATTCGAAATAAAATGGACAGCGAATGGATATCCAGCTATGTATGGTGATGATATTAAGCTTCAACAGTTTGCAGCCATGTTGGAAGGACGAGCTATGAGCTGGTTCAGTCAATATGGCATTGCCCATTTTGCTACTGTTAGCTCAAGAAATGGTTGGTTTTTATTCACTAATGTGTTGCTATTTGGTAGTGGAAAAGGAAGCTAGTGCAAATCGTAGACATGGAGGGAAAAAGGTTCCTCATTCAAAGTGGCGCAATTAATGATGACTTTACAAGCCTGTCGTGCAAGGTGGGAGAAGGTCACCTGCAGAAAAGAAAATGGGTAAAAGCTCTTTTGTAGAGCATTGCTCCTTTGTCCATATTTATCATAGTTTTCATCGGCTTTGGATTTTTCTGGTGATAGCTTTCCAGGGGTTGGCAGTAATTGCATTTTCAAGCAGCTTGATCAACATGACAACTTTAAAGGGATTGCTTAGTCTCTCTCACACATTTTTGGCGATGAAATTTATAGAGTCTATCCTAGATATTCAGTTGATGGTAGGAGCATATAGAAACTCTCTTGGCAATGCTGTTGCAAGAATATTCATTCGGTTTTTTTTTTGGTTTGGAGCCTTGTCTGTATCTTTCACATTTCTTAATGTGTTGGTTCTAAATGAGAACAATAGAAGTTTTTCAGAATCCACTCTCTCGACCTTTTATACAACCATCGTTGTTCTTTATATAGTTCTTGAACTGCTTCTAGCACTTTTTCTTCGAGTCCCTACATTTCGAGACTGGACTTAGAAAAGTAGTCAATGGGGTGTTGTACGCTTTCTTAAGTGGATGCATCAGGAGCAATACTATGTTGGACGTGGGCTGTATGAGAAACCAACACATTATTTGCAATATGTCGCATTTTGGGTACTTGTCATTGTTGCTACAATGGATACAACAATCAGTACAACAACAATTACAACCACAACCACAACCACAATGGTAACTACCAAGGTGGATTCAGAAATAGAAGGGATTACAACAACTACACAGAGGAGCAAGATGACTCCCTATTGATCATGAATATGACCTCCAAGACAGGTACAAATGATGATCATTTATTTTATATTGATTCAGGGTGTTCTAACCATGTAGCTGGTAATGTGGCACTACTCTCTGATTTGGACGAACCCAAGGGCAAACATCAGTTACAGACAGGTGATGATACTAAACATTTTGTTGTAAAGATTGGAAATGTGAAAACTTGTGATGGTAACCAGAACCTATTGAGCAGGGTACTTTATGTACCAACCATTACCAAGAACCTAATGAGTGTTGGTCAGATTGTGGAGAAAGGTTTGCAGGTCAGGTTCACTCAACATGGAGCATATGTGGAAGACCCAAGACATGGATTCAGAAGGATAGCCAAGGGAGAGAAATCAGGTAGATTATTTACTTTTGAGCTAGAAGACACCAAAAACATTGCTTTATACAATTACAAGGATCAAAAACTTTCAGAGTTAGAAATATGGCACAAGAGGTTAGGTCACATAGGTGAAAGAACTCTAAAGCAAATGTGCAGGGATCAATGTGTGCTTGGGATACCTAATGTGTCCAAGCAACACATGATTTACAAGTGTGGTGCTTGTCAGTTTGGTAAGTCTCATAGGTTGCCCTATTCAAAGAAAGGTTTCATGCATGAAGACTACCTAGACTTGGTACACATAGATGTTTGGGGACCTAGCAAGGATCCCTCCATTTCAGGATCAAGGTACTATGTGTCCTTCATTGATGATTATAGCAGATGGACTGTCTTATACTTTATGAAGCATAAAGATGAAGTGTTTAATTGTTTCAAGAGGTATCTTGCACTTGTTGAAAACCAAACAGGAAGAAACTTGAAGAGGCTAAGGTCAGATGGAGGAGGAGAATACTTCTCCAATGAGTTTGAAGATTTCTTGCAGGAAAGAGGCATCAAAAGGGAGATAACTATAAGGTACTCACCTGAACAAAATGGGGTAGCTGAAAGAAGGAATATGCTTATTATTGAAACAGCTAGGTCTATGCTTAATGAAAAGAAGTTGCCAAATTATCTTTGGGCAGAGAGTGTATCTACTGCCACCTACCTCATCAACAGGTTGCCATCAAAGTCTCTTGATGGCATGACACCTTATGAAGCTTGGCATGGTAAGAGACCATCATTGGATCATTGCAAAATTTTTGGTTGTGTAGCATATGTGCATATTCCCTCACAGGTAAGGGGAAAGCTAGACCCTAAAGCTGAAAAATGTATCTTCATTGGTTATGATTTGAACCAAAAAGGGTACAGATTCTACAACCCAACAAACAAAGGCTTCAAGGTAAGCAGAGATGTCATCTTTGATGAGAATGACTCATGGTATGAGAATGAATGCAGGAAGGTTAGGCTACCCTATGATATGGAAGAAGATTTCCCAAAGCTCACCAAGGAGGAACCAATCCAGAAAGAAGACTCAAGCTCAAAAGATGATGACACAATTAATCTTGAGGAATTTAAGGCTTGGAAGTCCAAAGGGAAGATGAAAATAAAGAAGCTAGAGGATCAACCAGAATCCTCAATTCAAGCAATGAGGAGATCTCAGAGAGAAAGTAAGAAGCCTATCAGATATGGGTATGATACTTCTCTTGTAACCAAGCATTCTATATATCTTGCAAAGGATTTGTTGAATGAAGAACCAGGTACATATGAAGAGGCAATCACAAAGACAGAATGGAAAGAAGCTATGGATGAAGAAATAGAAGCTCTCAAGGAGAGTGACACATGGGACTTGGTACCCAAGAAGGACTCTATGAAGGTGATAGGATCCAGATGGATCTACAAGCTAAAGAGAAACTCTGATGGAACAATCAACAGGTACAAAGCTAGGTTGGTAGCCAAGGGTTTTGCACAAACCCAAGGCATTGATTATGAGGAGACATTTTCTCCTGTGGCTAAGATGCCAACAATCAGAGTACTAGTGAGTGTAGCTGCATCCAAGAATTGGAACATGTACCAATTAGATGTCAAGAATGCTTTCTTGAATGGATGGATATATGAAGAAGTCTACATGTCACAACCACCTGGCTATGAAGATCCCAAGAAGGTAAATTATGTTTGTAAATTGAAGAAGGCTCTATATGGATTGAAGCAGGCACCTAGAGCATGGAATTACAGGTTGACAACATATCTCCAAGACCAAGGATTTGTGATGAGTAAAGCAGACACTTCTCTATTCATAAAGAGGAGTAGTACAGAGGTAATCTACTTGTGTGTTTATGTTGATGACATCATCACTACAGGCAATGATGTCAATGGTATTAGAAGCATCAAAGGACAGATGATGAAGGAGTTCAAGATCAATGATCTTGGATTATTGAAATACTTCTTAGGACTTGAGTTAGTTTACACTAATTCAGGTATATATATCACTCAAAAGAAGTATGTACAGGACATTGTGAAGAAGTTTAACTTGCAGGATGCTAAAGTCTCAAGTACTCCAATGGAGGTCAACCTAAAGCTTAGTGCTCATGAAGGTGATGAATTCCAAGACATTACAGGATACCAAAGTATGGTTGGTAGTTTGAATTATGCTACCTTAACCAGAATTGACATAGCATATGGAGTTAGTGTGCTAAGCCAATTCATGCACAAACCAAGGGTACCTCACCTAGAGGCAGCAAAGAAGATCTTGAAGTATCTAAAGGGAACTCAGAACCATGGTTTGTACTTTCCTTATACATCAGATATTGACATTAAAGTATATTCAGATGCAGATTGGGTAGGATGCAAGGATGATAGGAGGAGCACATCAGGATACATATGTTTTGCACGTGATAAACCTATTTCTTGGTCAGCCAAGAAACAACCTACAGTAGCTTTGTCATCCACTGAAGCAGAGTATAGAGGGCTAGCCAATGCCACTCAAGAAGCTATCTGGTTGAAGCTTTTGTATACAGAATTAGGTCTATACACTAGACCTCCAATTATCTTTGGAGATAACACAAGCTCTCTTCACCTTGCAGCTAATCCAATATATCATGCTAGAACCAAACACATAGAGGTTCATTACCACTATGTTAGAGAAAAATTGCTAAGCAAAGACATTCAATTGACTTATGTGTCCACTAATATGCAATGTGCAGATTTACTTACAAAAGCTTTGGATGGAAACAAGTTATGCAGATTTAAATCCATGATTGGATTACAAGATGTGATTGAAGAATGAAGATGAAGACTTGAGCCAAATGTTTGGCTTGAGGGGGAGCTGTTGGTGCAATTCAAGCCTTCACAATTTGGCTTGGATACTATCTTGAAGACTCTACATGAAGCAAGGATCATAGGAACACTAGCTTATGAGTTATTACTTCTTTACCCCTTGTAAAAGTCTGAATGACTTGGCATGTAAATGATCACACCTAATTGATTGGAAATCGTGGAAAAGGTAGTTGATTAATGGAGAGAATATCTCCCTACATTTAGTGGAGTGATCATAGGAGATTTGAATTTGAATTCAAACTCAAATTCAACTCAACTCCTATAAAAAGTGTAAGTCAAAAGTCGCGGTTGTTCAGCACCATTCCCGAGGCTAACATCTGTGATCATTGAGTGTGTAAGTGCTACACCATAGCCTACACATCTCGAACTCATTAGGCTACATCTATCAAGCCAATGAGATTGTACATTCATGTGAATTAATACAAAGAGTTACATTCATTACTTCTGTGTTCTCTGAGTTGTCTACCTCCAAGTCTGCCAACTTCAACAGGTCATATCTCAGGATCTACTGAACCAAATCAAGTGATTCAAAGCTTGTTGGAACCATCTCCAAGCATACTACATGCCTACAAAATTTGAAGGTCATTGGATCAGCCATCTTGGAGAAATCTTGCTCGAAGTGGTCTCTGGTATTTGTCTGCACATTTCCTAAAGAGTCGGGAGTGACCATAAACTTGCTAAAGTTATTTCTCTGAGCATAGATTATCAATTTGAATGATTCCACTTGAAAATGGTAGTTTGGTAAGCTTATTGAATAACTCTAAGAGGAATTTCTCCAATTGTAAGTGTGCTGGTCATACTGAGTGAAAGACTGAGCAGGTATCAAGACAAAAATAGAAAGTTTTTGAGCTTTGTGATTTACAAACTTATCTGTTTTGATCAAGTCATTACTCAAACCTTTTCCAAAGTACATATAGCATTTCTTGGTATCATTTGGAAGCTCAAGGAGTCTACTAAGCATATCTGGAGTCAAAGAGGGCTGGTGCAAAGCAGGATTAGCAGTACCAACTCAATCTTCTGAGTGCATCCAACCATTTCTCCCAACAGTCATGGGCTGTAAATTTCCTTTCACCTATTTTCTTCAGATAAAGCCATTGGTAACTCCAACTCGAACTATTTCTGGCTATAATGATCTACCATATACTTGGCATGATTTTATCTCGCAAGGCAATCATAATGATCTCACGATAGCTGCTATGTGGGCTCCTGTTATTATGATATATCTACTTGACATACAGATTTGGTACACTATCCTGTCATCTGTAGTGGGTGATCTGATAGGAACTAATGACAGTGGCATTTAAAGGTCGTTGATCAAGGTTTGCATTATTATTGATGGATTTCGAAAAGCACTTGCAAACATGCTGATGACATGAGCAAGAAAGGATTGCTTACCATGCCTATCACACATCAGTGGGAAGAAGACGAATTCAGTTTTGAGAGCTAAAAATAAATGGAGCAGTTGGGGGGCTTCGTTTTTGTGTAGGAAGCTGCGAAGAGGACTGGGGGAGGCGCATCCTTATCAAGAAAAAAGGGAAAGGAGGTTTTCTTTTTTGTCTTTTTGTTTTTGTCTAATGTGGCAGGTATTCCTAGAGAGCTAGGGAAGCGACGAAGGGGGGGGGAGAGGCATATATCACAGAGGGACACGAGTGAAGTTTCTTCTTCGTTTTTTTTGGTACAAGAAGCTCTGAGGAGGACTGGGGGGGGGTGTGAAGAGATGGATAGGTATGTGTTGAAGATGAAGAGGTGTTGCAAAATCTTTTCTCTACACCAGCCAAATGAACTCCAGGAGTAGATGGTGGGCCCTTTTAGCTTGCCAATGGATGTATTAGACACCCTATGTACCTTGGAAGATCACTCTCAAAAAGATAGATCAAAACAGATAAGTTGGAGTTAGCTCAGAGGTGAAAACTTGCTATTCTTGGTTGATACACCTGTCCAGTGTTTTACATAATTCTCTGAGCAGAGCAGCAATTAGATTAATTCCTCTTGGGGAAGGCTAGGTAGCTTAAAGAGCTAACTTTAGAGAGTAATCTCATCAAAAATAACAAACCACACACTGAGAATGACTTTTAACAAGTGATGACATCATCCCGATTTTCACGGGCTGCTACAGAAATAGACCAGTGAGCAGAAAAATTAATATAACTCAAGATGTAAGAATCCAATGATATGAAAATTTGTATGCTTATACTAGACAGTAAGCTGAATCCAACAAGCTTGAAATCACTGAATTTGGATGAGTAAACACTGAGAAATGACTCTGACAAGATGACTGAAAAAGTCGGGTACCTGACAGAGAAGTGAAGATGAACATACCCTGTTGACTTCAAATGAACATAACTGAAGATTCCAACATCCAAATGACATGAAAATTTGTGAGCATATAGTAGACTTATAGAGCTAACTTTACCAAGTTAAATCACTGAAAATGATGAACCAAGTGCAGAGAAACAATCTCTGCAAGCTGACTGAGAAAAACTGAAGTAATGGCATTGAGTAGTACACATCACAAGAACATGGAAAGATGAACTCAAATAATCATGAAAATGAAAGTATATTGCTTGTACAATACAATGACTTACTGATACATATGTGTGCCTTGTAATCACACCTTGATATGGCATAAAGCTCAGCTCTTGGAGGTCTTCACATAGGTCTCTCTAACCACGACTAAAACTGCCATCTATTTATAGTTGAGTTTGGGAGGCTAACTTCCCTCAATCACTCTCCAATCAATCAATGATTGATTTGATTCTCTACCTACCACAAATCACGAATTCGTGGCTCCTCTTTCCATTCTTGATCATGTGGACTCAACCACTTAAGATTCTCTTACTTTTACATTAAGTAAACTCTTCAAAAGTTACAAGAGGTAGTTCACAAGTGAACTTTACATAGTCTTCATTTTAAGGCTTTTTCTAAGACTTTGTGAGACTCAAGCCAATACTTAGGCTTGTCATAGACTTGCTCCAACAGCTCCCCCTCAAGCCAAGTATGCTTGAGGTCTTCAATCTTCCAAGATTACCTGCAAACCAATCATAGCCTTGAATTTGCAAAGCTTTGTACCATCCAATGCTTTGGTTAGAATATCTGCACATTGTTGATGAGTGGACACATATGATATTTGAATCTCTTTGCTTAGAACCTTTTCTCGTACATAGTGATAATGAACTTCAATATGTTTAGTCCTTGCATGAAAAATAGGATTAGCAGCCAAATGAATAGAACTCATATTGTCACAAAAAATAGTTGGAGTTCCAAACTCCAATCCAAGATCTTTGAACAATGTCTTCATCCACATAGCTTCCTGTGTAGCTATGGCAAGACCTCTATATTCAGCTTCAGTAGAAGAGAGAGCAACTGTGGGTTGCTTCTTGGATGACCATGAAATAAGCTTTGAACCTGCAAAGGTAAGATAACCTGAAGTGCTCCTTCTATCTTCCTTGGAGCCAGCCCAATCTGCATCAGAAAATAGCTTCAAACCTAAATCAGATACATAAGGATAGTAAAGTCCTTCATTTATGGTTCCTTTGAGATATTTGAGTATCCTTTTGGCAGCATCCATATGTGGTTTCCTTGGTGTGTGCATAAATTGGCTTAGCACACTCACACTGTAACATATATCTACTCTTGTCAATGTGGCATAGTTGAGACTACCCACTAGACTTTGATATGATGTGATGTCCTCTATGAGTTCACCTTCATGTGAGCTCAATTTGTGATTAACCTGTAAGACAATAGTTACGCAATATAACACAGGAGCAATAGCAGAGAAGATAACAGATATAGGAGAATCTCAACAATTTTCTACTAGCAGCAAGTACAAAGATGATGGCGTTGTCCACCCGTGCGCTCTCAAGGTAGAGCTTAAATGGTGATCTAGACAACTCTAGATAGGGAGATACAAGGTAGAGGTATGCTGGCTCAACTCAATGTCTTAGGTAGTGCAGAAGTCATGTATATATAGGATCATGGGTGGCCTGCCATGGACGGCTATACATGGGCGGTAGGGCGTGGGCGGCCACCGCCCGCGTAATTGCCATACACGGCTTAGACTGGTTGAACCGACCTAACAAATATAAATGATTTCTGACTCCGACAGGGAATATTCCATGGAATATTCCCTTTACCGTCGCGCCGGGGGCGCTGCCCCCGGACCCCCACCAGGGGGCCCGCTGGCCCCCTGGGACCCCCCAGCCAGGGGGCCCGCTGGCCCCCTTGGACCCCCCAGCCGGGGCTGCTCACCGCTGCCCCGGACCCCACAATTGGGGACCCTGGTAACTCCCTTTCCTTATAATATCTTACATGGTCCAATATGACCTTCATCCAACATTCAAGTTGGGATTCCCATCAATTGGGTAATGCACGCTTGGCTTCTCCTCATAAAGGGGGCCTTACAAAATGTGCATACAATCATGAGGGGTAGACATTGATCATACTCTAACACCCCCCCTCAATGTTTACCGATGATAAATCAAGTAGGTCTCGGTCCTATGCCCATCTGTTGAAGATGCTTGTTGAGCTGCTCTCTTCCAAGTGCTTTAGTGAATATGTCAGCACAATTTGCCTCTGTTGGGCAATATTCTAGCTCCACAATTTCATCTTCAATTAGCTCACGAATGTAATGGTACTGTACTTCTATGTGCTTGGTGCGAGCATGAAATACTGGGTTCTTTGCAATAGCCATACAACTTTGATTATCACACTTGAGTACAATTGGCATATTTGATGGAAAGCCTATATCTGCAAGAATTCTCCTTAACCAGACTGCCTCACAAGAAGCAAAACAAGCTGCTTTGTACTCTGCTTCAGTGGAGGAGAGTGCGAGAGTTGGTTGCTTCCTACTTACCCAAGAAAATATTCCTGAACCAAGTGAGAAACAATATCCAGAAACTGATTTTCTAGAATCACAATCTCCAGCCCAATCTGAATCACAATATCCTTGGAGTGTATCACCTGTGGTATACAAAATACCAAAATCCAAGGTTCCTGCAATGTACCTTAGAATTCGCATTCCAGCATTCCAGTGACTCTCCTTAGGTTTGTTGGAAAACCTGCTTAACACTCCAACAGCATAGCAAATGTCTGGTCTAGTGTTGCACAGAAAAATAAGACTTCCAACGAGCTTCCTATACTTCTTAGCATCTACATCAGGCATGTTATCATCCATAGATAGCTTATGATTTACCTCCATAGGTGTGCTAGTTGGTTTGCAGTCCATCATTCCAAATGCCTTGAGAATTTCTTTGGAATATTTTTGTTGTGAGATGAAAATGCCATCCTTCCTTTGCCATACTTCAATTCCCAGACAAAAATGGAGTAGACCTAAGTCTGTCATTTCAAACTCAGTTCCCAAGCTGATCCGAGTTTGATTGATGAGTTCCTGATGATCTCCTGTAATGATCAAATCATCTACATATACAATGACAACAACTAGCTTGCTATCCCTTTTCGTTACATACAAGTTAGCATCAGAAGTACTTCTTTCAAAACCCATATTTTTGAAAAAATGATCAATTCGTTGGTACCAAGCCCGTGGAGCTTGCTTAAGTCCATACAAAGCTTTCTTCAACCTGCAAACTTTATTTTCTGAATTGGGCACCTCAAAACCTGGTGGTTGAGATACATATACCTCCTCCTTGAGGTGACCATTCAAAAATGCAGATTTGACATCCATCTGGAAAATAGGCCAAGACTTTTGTGCAGCTACTGCAAGTACCGTCCGAATAGTTGTCATGCGTGCTGTTGGTGCAAAAGTTTCTTGAACATCAAATCCTTCAATCTGTGAAAAACCCTGTGCAACTAATCGTGCCTTATACTTTTCTAATGTTCCATCAGCTTTATACTTAGCTTTCCAAATCCATTTAGTACCTATTACCTTCTTCTTTGGCGGCAAGTCGACTAGATCCCATGTATCATTTTTGAGTATACTATCATACTCAGACTGCATTGCCGCTCTCCAATCTGGATCATCAATGGCTTCTTCAATGGTGGTAGGTTCCTTTATCGAACCCATGATATCTGCCATTAGAGCCATGTTAACAATGTGTTCTGAGGCTCTTCTTTGCTCCTCTATTCTCTTTGATCTTCGTAATCCATCCGATGATGATTCTGGTGCATCTACATGTGGATTGTGATCATCAAAGAGCTGTTGTGCCCACTTCGGTAGTGGCTTACGCTGTGCAGCTACAATTGGTTGGCTTTTTATTGAGGAAATTTCTCCATCAGATGTTTCCTCCTCCTCAACTTTAACCTGTCTTTTGATAGGCACAAGGTGAGATATTTCTCCGTTTGATGAGATAGTAGATTTACCTTTATCTTCTACTAAGTGTGGTCGTTCATCAAACACCACATCTCGGCTGACAAAAATCTTCCTTGCCTCAGGATCCCATAACCTGTATGCTTTAGACTCTTCACTATATCCTAGGAAGACACACTTTTTGCTTTTTGAATCCAACTTTGATCTTGTTGAATCAGGAATATGTGCATAACAGAAACAACCAAAAATTCTGAAATGCAAAACTGAAGGCTTTTTACCAGAATATGCTTCTTGAGGAGTCATCCCCTTCAGAGCTTTTGTGTAGCTTCGATTGAGGATGTAGACTGCTGTATTGACTGCTTCTGCCCAGAATGAATCAGGCATGTCTTGAGCCTTTAACATACAACGAGCCATTTCAACTACTGTCCTGTTCCTGCGCTCAACAACGCCATTTTGTTGAGGTGTATGAGCTGTGGTAAGTTGCCTTTTCACACCATGCTCCTTACAGTAATTGTTGAATTCTGTTGACAAGAATTCACCTCCTCTATCTGTTCTAAATTTCTTCAGTTTCCTTCCTGATTCACTTTCTACATACTTATGCCACGCTTTAAATTTTTCAAAAGCATCAGCCTTCTCTCGAATGAAATAAACCCACATCTTTCTACTATAATCGTCGACTAACAGCAAGAAGTAGAAAGATCCTCCTAAAGCAGGTGTAGACATTTTACCGCAGAGATCAGCATGTACCAACTCTAGAGGAGCTTGAGATCGATTGCTGGTCTCTCTTGGAAATGCCTTTCGTTGTTGCTTGCCCATCATACAAGCTTCACAAGGTTCCTGCAACTCTGAAAATGCAGGCAAATGAGCAACCATCCCTGTTCGTTGCATCTCCTTCAAAACTGCAAATCCGAGATGCCCAAATCGTTGGTGCCATAACCTGCTTACATCTTTATCTTCTGTAGCAGTTAAAGCACTTAACTCATACAAGTTATCCCGTCGTGTGCCTTTACCTACAACATTACCTGATGAATCCATGATTTCCGCACCACTCTTATTGAAGTGAACTTCGAGTCCACGATCTGTTATTGCAGAAACTGACAACAAATTTCTTTTGAGTGTAGGTACATAGAGAACATCGGATAACTTTTTCTCAACACCTGGAGAAGTGATAAAAGAGATGGTTCCAGTTCCTTCAGCTGGACACTTGGAGTCGTTTCCCACCACTACATTGATGGATTCCCGCAGAGGCACTAGGGAACTATACCAATCCTTTTTACTAGTCATATGGCGAGAAGCTCCACTGTCTAAAATCCATGGCTCATCAACACGAGCTTGAGCAGATGAACATACCTCTTCAATAGCTACCCAAAGTTCCAGCTCTGTGTTGTTTGCAGACTCTTTGTTCTTCCATGATGATTTTACAGTCCCATTCCGTTCATCAGCTTGCTTCTTTCTGCAATCCTTGATGGCATGGCCTTTCTTTTCACAATAGAAGCAACTTCCTGTGAACTTTTTCTTCTTTGGCTTCTTCTTTGATCCCTCTGAAGAGCCTTTACCTTTTGCATTTGCTGAGAATGCAGCATCAGTTGTACTTTGCCGATTCTTCAGCCGCATCTCTTCTTCTAAAAGCATGGCACAAAACTCTTCAAATGTAAGAGGAGTTGGCCTTACCTGAGTGTTAAGGGCTGTTACTAATCCATCATACTTTGCTGGAAGAACACGTACAGATCTTCGAGCTAGCTCTTCTGGTGTTATAACAACACCAACTGCAGCCAATTGATCTTGAAGATGCTTTATCCGTTTGATAAAATCTTCAGCCTTTTCAGAATCAGAATGCTTTTCATTTGCCAATTGATTTTCTAAATTCTGTATCCTAGTGTGGTTCTTGGTCTCATATTGTCGAGCCAATATGCCCCAAGCCTCATGTGCTTTAGTAGTATGTTGAACTAAAGTAAGCACAGAATCACTTACACTAGTGACAATCGCACATAATGCATCAGCATTCCGCCTCTTCCAAGCTCGTAGAAGATCTGGATCTGGCTGAATCATCAATCTTGAATTTGCTGGATCTTCAACTGGTATAGGCTCTGGATCCAATCCCATCGGTCCCATGACAGTGTCAAGTAATTCATAGGAGTCCAAAATTGCAGAAATTTTGAACTTCCAGAGTGTATAGTTGGTTCCATCCAGCTTCCCTTCAGTGAATGCAGGTGGACGAATTCGAATAGGTGCAGCATTAACATTAGGTGAAGCACCAAGACTAGTGTTCGACGATGAAGCCATCATGTAATCACTCGAATAATCTACTGATATTCTAGTCTGCTAGTAGGCTAAAATAATGATACTTCTCAAGCTATTCGAACCTTACAGCTCTGATACCATGTAAGACAATAGTTACGCAATATAACACAGGAGCAATAGCAGAGAAGATAACAGATATAGGAGAATCTCAACAATTTTCTACTAGCAGCAAGTACAAAGATGATGGCGTTGTCCACCCGTGCGCTCTCAAGGTAGAGCTTAAATGGTGATCTAGACAACTCTAGATAGGGAGATACAAGGTAGAGGTATGCTGGCTCAACTCAATGTCTTAGGTAGTGCAGAAGTCATGTATATATAGGATCATGGGTGGCCTGCCATGGACGGCTATACATGGGCGGTAGGGCGTGGGCGGCCACCGCCCGCGTAATTGCCATACACGGCTTAGACTGGTTGAACCGACCTAACAAATATAAATGATTTCTGACTCCGACAGGGAATATTCCATGGAATATTCCCTTTACCGTCGCGCCGGGGGCGCTGCCCCCGGACCCCCACCAGGGGGCCCGCTGGCCCCCTGGGACCCCCCAGCCAGGGGGCCCGCTGGCCCCCTTGGACCCCCCAGCCGGGGCTGCTCACCGCTGCCCCGGACCCCACAATTGGGGACCCTGGTAACTCCCTTTCCTTATAATATCTTACATGGTCCAATATGACCTTCATCCAACATTCAAGTTGGGATTCCCATCAATTGGGTAATGCACGCTTGGCTTCTCCTCATAAAGGGGGCCTTACAAAATGTGCATACAATCATGAGGGGTAGACATTGATCATACTCTAACATAACCTCCATTGGAGTACCTGCAATCTTACAATCTTGCATCTTGAATTTTGCCAACATGTCCTTAATGTACTTTCTTTGAGTGAGAAACAAACCATGATCTTTGTAGACAACTTCCAAACCTAGGAAGTAGGTAAGTGAACCCAAATCACTTATCTTGAACTCTTCTGTCATCTGATCTTTGATCTTCTTCATACCATCTGCATCATTTCCTGTCAATATAATATCATCTACATATACACATAGATAGATGACCTCAGAATTACTCTTTTTAATAAAGAGTGAAGGATCTGCCTTGCTTGGTTGAAAGCCTTTGTCCTGCAAGAATGAAACAAGCCTGAAATTCCAAGCTCTTGGAGCTTGCTTGAGACCATACAATGCTTTGTTAAGTTTACACACATAATCAGGATAAACTTGACTCTCAAAACCAGGTGGTTGTGCCATATATACCTCTTCTGTTATCCAACCATTCAAGAATGCATTCTTCACATCTAGTTGAAGTATCTTCCAATTCTTGGAAGAGGCAATACTAAGCAAAACCCTAATAGTAGGCATCTTTGCCACAGGAGAGAAGGTCTCCTCATAATCAATTCCCTGAGTTTGTGCAAAGCCTTTTGCCACAAGCCTTGCCTTATACCTGTTAATTGAACCATCAGAATTCTTCTTGAGTTTATAGACCCATCTTGAGCCTATTACCTTCATGGATGAAGTCTTGGGCACCAAATCCCAAGTGTTGTTTTCCTCGAGTGCTTCAATCTCTTCCTTCATTGCATGCTTCCATTCTGTTTTTGTTTTGGCCTCTTCAAATGATGATGGCTCCTCTTGGTTTATGTCCTGTGCTATGTAGATAGAATGTTTAGTTACTAATGAGGTGTCAAACCCATACCTTTCTGGTTTTTTCTTTTCCCTCATAGATCTTCTTAGGCCATGATGTGATGATTCTGCCTCATGTCCAAGTTCCTGCAATTTTGCTTTACCTTTAGACTTCCATGCTTTGATCTTTTCCATCTGACATTCTTCATCATCCTCTGAGGTGTCTTGTTCTTCAATCTTTGATTGTTCTCTACCAAGCTTTGGAAACTCTTCTTCAAGATCATATGGTAAATTGACCTTCCTGCATGAATCTTCATACCATGAATTGTTCTCATCAAAAACTACATCTCTGCTTACCAAGAATCCTTTGTTGGTAGGGTTGTATAACCTGTAGCCCTTTTGATTGTTGTCATATCCAATAAATACACACCTTTCTGCTTTTGGATCCATCTTGCCTCTAACCTGTGAAGGAACATGAGCAAAAGCAATACATCCAAAAATTTTACAATGATCTAAACTTGGTCTTCTTCCATTCCAAGCCTCATATGGAGTCATCCCATCAAGGGATCTTGAAGGCAACCTGTTAATCAAGTAAGTGGCTGTAGATACAGCCTCAGCCCATAAGTAATTAGGTAAATGCTTTTCATTTAACATAGACCTTGCAGCTTCAACAATTGTCCTATTCCTCCTTTCTGCCACTCCATTTTGCTCAGGAGTGTACCTTGTAGTTACCTCTCTTTTGATTCCTCTTTCTTGAAGAAAAGAATCAAAATCATGGGAGAAGTATTCTCCCCCTCCATCTGACCTTAGCCTTTTTAGTGATTTACCTGTTTGATTCTCCACAAGAGCCAAATATCTTTTGAAACATGAAAAAACTTCATCTTTGTGTTTCATAAAGAATAGGATAGTCCATCTGCTGCAATCATCAATAAAGGAAACATAATACCTTGATCCAGATATTGAAGCTTCCTTGCTTGGTCCCCATACATCTGTATGAACCAACTCCAAGAGATCTCCATGCATATAACCTTTCTTCATGAATGGTAACCTGTGAGACTTTCCAAACTGACATGCACTACACTTATAAATCATATGTTGTTTTGACAAGTTAGGGAGTCCAAGTACACTTTGGTCCCTGCAAATTTGCTTTAATGACCTTTCACCAATATGTGCTAACCTTTTGTGCCATACTTCCAATTCTGTGAGTGTCTGACTACCATAATTAAAGAGAGCAATGTTTCTAGTGTCCTGTAATTCAAATGTGAACAATCTACCTGTCTTTTCACCTTTTGCAATTCTTCTGAATCCTTGACTTGGGTCTTCAACAAATGCTCCTGCTTTTGTGAACCTGACTTGCAACCCTTTCTCTACTATCTGCCCAACACTTATCAAATTCTTTGTAATGGTAGGGACATAGAGTACCTTACTGAGTAGGTTGATGTTTCCATCAGGTGCTTTGACATTGCCTATTTTCTCCACAGGATGTTTTGTATCATCTCCTGTTTGTACCTCATGCTTATTCCTTGGATCTTCTAAATCTGATAGGAGTGCCACATTTCCTGCCACATGATTTGAACAACCTGAATCTATGTAGAAAACATGCTCATCAGATTTACCTTGTGGCATAGCCATGTTCATGATCAATAATGAATCCTCTTTGTTTGAGTCTTCTGTGTAGTTATTGTAGTCTCTCCTTCCTTTGTAGCCTCCTTGATAGTTTGAATGATTGTAGTTGTTGTAGTTGCCATGGTAGTTGTTGAACCTTCCTCTTGAGTAGCCATAACTTCCTCTATTGTATCCTCTGCCTCTTTGATTCCTGGAATTCCTAAAGCAATTTTCAGTTGTATGATTAGTTAATCCACAAATAGAACATGAGTTGGAGTCTTGGGATCTCCCCCTGCCTTGTCTACCTCCTCTTCCTCTACCTCTGCCATGTCTTCCTCTACCTGCATAGTTAGCTTGATATGTACCTGCTTCATCATCCACTTTCTTTGCCTTTCCTTTGTTATCTTTAGACTTGCTTTTATCCGTGTATAAGGCTGAAGATTGATTACCTTTAGAGCTTTCTCCATTTTTGATAAGCTTTGCCTCTTGAGTAAGTAGTTGTCCAATGAGTGTGTTGAAATCAGGTACATGCATGTCCATGTACAAATCCATAGCTGTGGTGAATGCTTCCCACTTATCATCTGCCTTCAAGCCATTGATGACCTGCCTTACAATTTGCTCTTCATCTATTACCTCTCCAATGCTTCCCAACTGATCCGCTATGTCCTTGAGCTTTGTGACAAAATCAGTCACATTTTGTTTGGGAGCTTTCTTGAGAGTTGTGAACTCCAGCCATAGTTGATGCTTCCTAGCTTTGGTACTTGAAGAAAAGAAAGCTTCAAGTGCATCCCACACTTCCTGAGATGTCTTACAACTTCTAATGTGAGGCAACAAAAAATCTGAGATAGATTTGAGGAGATAAGACCTTGCAAGTGCATCCTTGGAGCACCATGTGCTCAATCTCTCTTACTCTTCTTGTGTTGGTTGACTTTTGTTCCTGAAACTTGGCATAACTTCATCTCCAGCCACATAACCATATAAACTTCTACCTTGGAGATAAGATTCCATTCTTAATGACCAAGCTGAGTAGTTACCTCTGTCCAATTTGTCAATTGATGAAGGAAATCCATCTGCCATGTTGTCCAACCTTGCTCTGATACCACTGTGAAGAGATGGATAGGTATGTGTTGAAGATGAAGAGGTGTTGCAAAATCTTTTCTCTACACCAGCCAAATGAACTCCAGGAGTAGATGGTGGGCCCTTTTAGCTTGCCAATGGATGTATTAGACACCCTATGTACCTTGGAAGATCACTCTCAAAAAGATAGATCAAAACAGATAAGTTGGAGTTAGCTCATAGGTGAAAACTTGCTATTCTTGGTTGATACACCTGTCCAGTGTTTTACATAATTCTCTGAGTAGAGCAGCAATTAGATTAATTCCTCTTGGGGAAGGCTAGGTAGCTTAAAGAGCTAACTTTAGAGAGTAATCTCATCAAAAATAACAAACCACACACTGAGAATGACTTTTAACAAGTGATGACATCATCCCGATTTTCACGGGCTGCTACAGAAATAGACCAGTGAGCAGAAAAAGTAATATAACTCAAGATGTAAGAATCCAATGATCATGAAAATTTGTATGCTTATACTAGACAGTAAGCTGAATCCAACAAGCTTGAAATCACTGAATTTGGATGAGTAAACACTGAGAAATGACTCTGACAAGATGACTGAAAAAGTCGGGTACCTGACAGAGAAGTGAAGATGAACATACCTTGTTGACTTCAAATGAACATAACTGAAGATTCCAACATCCAAATGACATGAAAATTTGTGAGCATATAGTAGACTTATAGAGCTAACTTTACCAAGTTAAATCACTGAAAATGATGAACCAAGTGCAGAGAAACAATCTCTGCAAGCTGACTGAGAAAAACTGAAGTAATGGCAGTGAGTAGTACACATCACAAGAACATGGAAAGATGAACTCAAATAATCATGAAAATGAAAGTATATTGCTTGTACAATACAATGACTTACTGATACATATGTGTGCCTTGTAATCACACCTTGATATGGCATAAAGCTCAGCTCTTGGAGGTCTTCACATAGGTCTCTCTAACCACGACTAAAACTGCCATCTATTTATAGTTGAGTTTGGGAGGCTAACTTCCCTCAATCACTCTCCAATCAATCAATGATTGATTTGATTCTCTACCTACCACAAATCACGAATTCGTGGCTCCTCTTTCCATTCTTGATCATGTGGACTCAACCACTTAAGATTCTCTTACTTTTACATTAAGTAAACTCTTCAAAAGTTACAAGAGGTAGTTCACAAGTGAACTTTACATAGTCTTCATTTTAAGGCTTTTTCTAAGACTTTGTGAGACTCAAGCCAATACTTAGGCTTGTCATAGACTTGCTCCAACAGGGGGTTCTTGCTGGTGCCGACACTGAGATTCAGAAGGAACGCGGGCAGCAGAGGAGTCTGGAGGAGGTGGCGGTGGTTTGACGACGGGTTCAACTCTCAAAAGGACTCAATTCTCCGTAGAAACCCTTGCCACTTCGATTGCGCACATTGTGTGGTATCTTGCGTATTCTGAGAGGGAACACACAGATAATATATTCTCATGCTTCCTCGGCTATTGCTCTCTCTCTCTCTATAGCGACAGGGGCATGCCATAGCAGCGGCAACTCTGAGGGAGAAATAAGTCTACTTTAGAAAACTCTGCGTGGTTAGAAGCAATAGAAGGTACGGGGAATTGCTCCTTGGAGAGAAATCCTGTCGGCAGTAAGAAGTGGCCCACCTGGAAGCTTTGATGGCAGCTACTATACGGTGATATAAGCCCAACTTCGATGTCTGGCGAAGTTCTATTGTGTTATGCAATGTGCCAAGGTACTAGCAATTTTTGCGATGCTAATTTCTAATCATTGTAAAAACTAGGTGACAATTACGCATGATATGGGGAATGTATGTGCTGACTTCTTTCCAAAATACAGAAACCATGCTTATACCCAGAGGGGAGAAACTAGTACTGAGGTTGACGCTGGGACATTTGGACATGATAAAATTTTTTGTTAGCATGGTATTGCATGTCATCAGAGGTTGATTGCGCCTAATTTAATCGAGCATAAATGATTGTATGTGCTGGGCTGTTTCACGGAGTTGAACAAAAGAATGTTTAGAGAATAGAAAGCGTTCACATGCCTTATGAAAGTTTAGTGCTGATCATATATGGTTTAGTTTTTGCTGGGTAACAACAAGATTAAAGGGGAAATTCCTCACAACGACGGTCGGAATATTGTATTGATGTTGAGGTGATTGCTGTTCAGCGACTCTGTGTGTTTTAAGATGAGAACTCATCAAACCGCTATACAGTCCCTACAGAGTGCATGTTCTTTTGGGTCTTCTAAAAGCGGGTTTATGTTGCTTAAGGGATAGTAATCAAAATGTTCGAGTTGAGGCTTTGGTCCTTCAGCCCTTGAAATTCCAAGAATTACCAATGCAATCGCACTTCTGCACAATTGAACATCTTAGAAGTTTCGGTGTTTCAACTAGGGAGAATAGCCATGATCATTTTGTTACTGTGAATATGCTTCACCAGATGATGAATCAGTTAACGTTGTTTAGACTATGATATTATCATGTATAAAGAGAATAACTATTGTTTCGGTGAAATCGATGATCGCTATTCTTATGAGTCAAAGTGAAGAACCATGAGATATAGGTAAAGCGAACTTCATCTCTTCATTGAAGGAACACAAAAAAAAAAAAAACTCACGCTTGTGTCTTGTTGAACAGATCTAAAACGGTCATGAAAACATTGTTGAAAATCTATTCATTGGTTGTTTGAACGCTCTGAGTTAGGCAATTGTTCCTAAGTAATTTGTAGCTTTTCTTAGCTTAGGAATGATTTATGATTCCTTGGCTTGAGAAGTTCATGGTTTTGAGCATCGTAGGACTTGCGCATATGAGTCATCTTCTTTGAGGCTATTGGATTCCCGTTTCATTTCTTGCATATGAAGAATGACGAGGACATAAAACATTGAATTGAATTTTCAATTGATGAGATCCAAAATGTCTATCTTGAAGTGATATAAATACTAATATTTGACAGTAGGCATAGCGCTAGTAGTTTTTTGTGCTTCCAAGACTAAGGTCAATTTCTTGGCACTTGGTGTGCATCCCTAAGCACGGCAATATTCCAGCGACATAAGGGAACTCGACGTGAAATGATTAGGGGATTTATGATTCCACGCTTTGACTTTGGCTTTAGATGGGAATAAGATGGATGACGAGACTCAATTGAGAGGAGTGTGAGTGTATGCTTGAGTATGTGTGTATGAAAAGAGAGAGAAAAAGGGAAAGAGAGTAAGAGGGTTTAGGGAAGGTGATCGGACATAAGCACAAGTGTGCACAAGATAGTGAAATTAAAGATACGATTGAGGTTCAGGCAATGCAAGTCGATTAGTTTGACGTAATTTGAGCACACCATAAGCGCATCTCGGCATCTTTTCCCTTGGACTCAGAGTGTAAACAGCTACATATGATGATTTAAAAATAGCATTCTTGCAACGATTTAGAAAAGAAAAGACGCCTTCCGATGTATTAAGGAAGTTGAGGGCCATCAGACAAAAGACCATGCTAGTGGAAGACTATGCTCAAAAGTTTCGGACTTTAATGGAAAGGTTGCAAGGTAATGAACGACCTACTGATGAGATGTTGGCAGGATTTTTTTTGAAAGGATTACGGAGCACAATAAGACATGTGGTGGCCAGTGTGGACATTGCAAATGGCTTTGATGTATTAGTATTAGCAGCGGCACGTGTGGAAAGAAGGTTTGGACAAGCCAAAAAGAAGCAGTCTGATTCTGGTTCAGAGGTTGAATCGGATTCAACAACGGAGTCGGGCAAGAGTTCAAGTGATTCTGACACTGATGATTATGATGATGAAATAGTGAGGACAAAGCATCGTAAGCATAAAGCCAAGCACAGTAAAGAGGAGGAATGGATTAATAAGTTAAAGAGACATGGGTATTCTATACTAGCTCCAAAGGAAAAACGATTTTGTGATATCTGTGACAAAGAGGGACATACAACAACTCAGTGTTGCTATAATCCTAAGCATAGAGGGCAAAGTTCTCGGCAAGACAATCGAAATCTCAATGACGTAGTGGCAATCAGGCTATTCCTATCCAAGGGCAAGGTAATTTTCAGAGACAGCAACAAGTAAGACCCCCATGGAGAGATCAAGGGAATCAGCAAGGGAATAACCAACAAGGCAATCACCAAGGTTGACCACCAAGGGTAATGCCTTGTGGATATTGTTCAGCTCCTGATCATTGGATAGGGCCGAATTACCCTTTGTGGGTAAAGCATCGTGAAGAAAGAGGTATACCCGTTATTAGGTATAATCAACATAATCAACAGGGACAACATCAACAACAGGGGCAGCAGGCGGCTCAGGCGAATGCCATGCTAATAGAATGGCCAGATCAAGCGGATAGAGCCCATGATGCACCCAGTCCATATGATCCAATGCACGTTAAGAATAATAACCAATGGCAGTGTGATTGTAAACAATGTGGGAAAGGTAAAGAGGTTGAAGTGTTGGCGGTTACAAGATCAAGGAATAAAGGCCCTATTGATTGGCAGGAACAAAGAAAAATCCGAGACAAGGTTTTGAAGCAGGTTCGGGACGAGCCTCATAATAAGGCGAGGTGTGGAGGTCAGACTGAGCAACAACAGGGTGTGAAATTGATACCTCCCATAATGGAGCGGGATAAGGCGCCGAGTCAGCAAGGCTTGGCAAATGATTGGTTTGATGAAATCATTAGCTCACCATTACAGTTGTCTTTGGATCAACTGTTATCTTTGGTACCTGTGTTTCGAGAGAAATTGTTGAGTAAGCTACTTGGGAATCATGCAGAGCCCGAAATCAAGTCGATCCCTTCAATCTCGGCCAACAGTATTGATCCAGCAGATGTGGATTTTGTAGTACCAGTAATTCAGGTGCAGTACAACCAGCGGCGATTCGCAGAAGTGTTGCTTGATGGAGGATCAGGGGTAAACATATTATGTGAGCATATTTTTATTGAAATGGGAAGAGGGGTATTGGCTCCAGCACCTTTTCAGGTAAAGATGGCAGATCAAACACAAGTACAGCCGGTAGGCATTCTGAAGCAACAACAAATTATCATCTCTGGCATGACATTTATGGTCAATTTTGTGGTCATCCGAATGTCTGAGTCCGCGTATCCGTATTGAAATGTTGTTAGGGAGACCTTGGTTTCGACTCGCCAAAGTCAAGCAGGATTGGGGCTTGAATGTAGTAATGATTACCAAGGGAAAAAAGCAATTGACAATTCCTATGCATGGACGAAAAAATATGTCGGTACAGGAGAAACCACTTATGGCTCAGACTATTAATTTGGCGGATGAGATTGAAGATGATGAAGAGGAAAAGTTTTTGCAAGCAAACCCAACGGTGGTGCCTGTATTAGAAGTCGATGATGCAGGAGTATTAAGTAAGGATCATAGTGGTGCGCGAAATGTAGAAGGGCCAGTTCCTGGTGAACAGGTGGCAGGTGCCCAGTTACAAAAGATATTTGATCAACGCATGGACATTCCGGTGCAGCAGCAGATGGAACAACAGGAGGAAGAGTTAATTACGTGGGCGGAAAGGATGTATGATCAGAAGTATGCAGGTTCTATGCGCGTGAAGGAGGAGGAGCTTCAAAAGGTTAATTTAGGAACCAAAGCTGAACCCAAGATGGTGCGCATTGGTAAAACATTGGAAGGAAAGTTTAAGGAGGATCTTATTTGCCTGCTTAAAGAGTATGTAGATGTGTTTGCTTGGTATTATACCCAAGTAAAAGGCATAGATCTGCAGTTGCATCAACACAGGATTAATTTGAAGACGGATGCAGTACCTGTGGCGCAACAAAGATATAGAATGAATCCTAACTTTGCTAAACAGGTGAAGGAAGAAATTGATAAATTATTGGCAGTCGGATTTATCAAACCGGTGAATCAGGTGACTTAGCTATCTCCCATCATAGTGGTCCCCAAAAAGAATGGGAAGCTCAGAATTTGTGTTGATTATAGAAAGTTAAATGCGGCAACGGTTACAGACCCATTTCCTATGCCGTTTTGTGATGCAGTGTTGGATGCAGTAGCAGGCCATGAAATGTATAGTTTTTTGGATGGATTTTCCGGTTATAATCAGATCAATGTGGCTGAGGAGGATCAACATAAAATAGCATTTATTACAGAATTTGGCGCTTATGTGTTTACCATCATGAGTTTTGGCTTGAAGAATGGACTGCCATCGTTCAATTATGTGGCACATAAAGTGTTTGAACCTTATTTACAAGACTTTATGCAAGTATTTGTCGACGATTTTTCGGTCTTCGATGAAATGATTAAGCACTTGCTACACCTGAAGGCATGTTTTGAAAGATATCGGCAGTTTAGGAGGGTGAATCCGTTTAAAAGTGTGATTGCGGTCAGAAGTGGTATTTTATTGGGCCATGTCATATCACAAGCAAGGATGGCTATTGATATTAAGAAAATTGAAGCTATAAGTACAGCTAAAGCACCGACCAACGTTAAAGAAGTAATGCGGTTTGTGGGTCAAATTAAGTGGCATTCCCGATACTTAAGATATTTAGCAAACATTTCCTTACCGCTGAGGCATTTGACCAAGAAGGATGTTCCGTTTATGTGGGCCGATGCTCAAGAGAAAGCATTTCAGTTGTTTAAAAAGATGGTGTCGGTAGCACCTATTTTGCAACCACCTGATTGGTCAGTGCCATTTCACATATTTGTTCATGCATCAGATGTGGCCGTAGGAGCAGTTTTGATGCAGTAGAAAGACAAAGGATGGTATAGACCTGTCTATTATGCCAGTAGAGTATTGGCTGTGGCTGAAAGAAATTATCCGGTGACGGAAAGGGAAGCTTTGGCGATGGTATATGCCCTTAACAAGTTTCAACATTATTTATTGGGCAATAAAGTGGTTTTTCATGTGGATCATCAGGCTTTGGTTTATTTAATCAAGAAGCCCTTATTAACAGGCCGATTAGCCAGGTGGATGCTTTTGTTACAGGAATTTGATTTTGTGATTGTGCATACTCTAGGAAAAGAGCATGCGATGGCAGATTATTTTAGTCGATTGGAATCAGGAGAAACACCCACCGGTGCACTTGATGTATTTCCGGATGCTGACTTGTTTACGGCGCAAGTGGTAGAGGCAGATTCGTGGTATGATCAATTATTAATTTTCCTGATGGAGGGTGCATTACCATAGTATTTTACACCTGATCAGAGGAGGAAGTTTGCTCTTAAAAGTAGGCCGTATTTGGTTATAGCAGGGGCATTATACAAGAAGGGGGTGGATCAGGTTATAAGGAGGTGTGTACCAGATTTTGAACAACCAGCTGTCTTACAAGAAGCACATTTAGGTTCAGCAGGAGGTCATTTGTCAGGGGATATTACAAGCAAGAAGGTATTACAAGCTGGGTTGTGGTGGCCGAAGGTGTTAAAGGATGCGCATGAGTATGCTAAAGGATGTGTGATTTGCCAAAGGTTAGGCCAACCTAATAATTCTGATCGAATGACTGATCATCCGGTATTACCACTGGATCCTTTCCAAAAATGGGGCATGGATTTGTGGGGCCTATTAAACCTACCACTCAGCGGGGTAATAGATATACATTGGTGGCAATTGATTATTGTACGAAATGGGTGGAAGCAGTGGCATTGAAGGATAATAAGGCAGCAAGTGTGGCGAAATTTCTTTATCATAATATTATGACCAGGTTTGGGTGTCCGATTGAGTTGGTGAGTGACAGAGGTACTCATTTCCTGAATGAGGTGATTTCAGAGTTAACAAGGATTCATTTAATCCTGCATAAAAAGACTACAGCCTATCATCCTCAAGCGAATGGGCAGGCAGAAAGCACGAATAAAACTTTAATGCGTATTCTTAAAAAATTAGTGCATGAAAATCAGAAAAATTGGGATTTGTTTCTTGACTTAGATTTGTGGTCATTCAGAACAGCATTTAAAGTGACAACTGGAATGACACCTTTCCGATTGGTATATGGATTGGAGGCAGTAGTATCTATGGAGTTTTTAGTTCCAAGTTTGCGGATTACGGCAGAGAAGATGTCGCCTGAACTATCGGTTAAACACAGGAGTAAATATCTTTTACAGATTGAGGAGGATCGTTTGATAAGTGCATATATTACGGAGGTGATTCAATGGCAGAGACAAGCTTGGGTAAATCAGAATGTGAAGTTTAAGTTATTTAAAGAAGGCGATTGGGTGATGGTTTATAATTCTAAGCTAGGACCCCATCCAGGAAAGCTTACATTGAGATACAGGGGCCCATATCAGATTGTGCAGGATTTGGGTCAAGGCACTTTTCAAGTGGCAGATGTGTTTGGCACATGGATGGACAAACCAGTAAATGGATTTAGCCTAAAATTATTTCAAGGGAAGCCGCCACATTTGGATTGGTTATCTGCTAATGTGGTGCAAGTCGTTCATAATCCAGAACATCACTTCAGCAATGTTTGTGATCATCGTAGTAAAAGAGTTTATTTCTCTACATTTTTATATGTGGTAAAGTGTTTTTTGACCTCGTGTTGGTCCAAAACCACATTAAGTAAATTTTTACGATTACAATGGAGACTTGGTTTACAGTTGCAGTTCAATAGTGTGCTAGGGGTTAGCACAAGGCCAATGATGGATAAGGAAGTGTTGCTGAATCGGGGTGTACAAACTAAGGGGTATTCTGGGTCTGCAAGTAATGAGGTGTTGGAAATAAGTATACTCCGTATTACGAGTCAACGGATCTATAAGGAGCAGAGGCATCGAGGGGAATATGAAAAGAAAGCTAGTCTTCAACCAATTATTATCTTGCAAAATACAATTTGTCGAAATTGTATGGTTGGAAGTTTTTGCATCATAAAATGTAGTATTGAGGAATTTAAATATCAATTTCGTATTCTTGAAGTGCGCATGAGTGTTCAGTTCCATGATTCTTCTGGCACGCGTAGAAGATTTGTTAAGTGGGTTATTGATATGCGGGGCAACCGACTGATGATGATGTTTATGGTATTCTATACTACAATATTATTGTGTTGTATGAAGTGTTACGTGCGTAAGTACGTTCGTCATTGCTGTCAGTGGTAGTTCAAGCATTCACACTTGTGGAACGGGTATTTTCAGTTCTACTTTATGGCTCCCAAGGTAATGTCTCTTCCTGCGTCTTCTGTGTGGGTGCCTGAATCAGGAGCCATGAGAGGGCGTATGAGAAAGAGAGAAGTTGTAGTGCGAAAGGAAGAGACCACAACGGAGGAGAGTAATAGTTTGTTACAGGAGGATGAAGATGAAATATCAACGCCATCTGCAACGACTAAGTTTGTGCAAACACTTATGGACCCATTCACAGACTTTAAAGTGGAAGTTGATACACAGTCTTCTCTGAATGAGAATTGGCTCAGAAGGATTGGGTTATTTCAGTTCGCTACGTTGACGTGGGCGCGCTAGAGATGCAATTATTATGCAAAGAGCCAGCTGGAAATCATTCGGAAAACGAAGGATCAGTTAGCACTTCAGGTAAAATTCTCACTGGAATTAGTTGCAGAATTATTTCAGTTGCCTATGTACGATGATGTAGTCATTCCAAAGTGTTTGGAGGAGGCCTTGAAGAAAGATTTTGGACCCAGAGAAGGGGGACGACAGTACTACATGATGAAGAACACAAGTTATGTCCGAAGGGAGCAGTTAAATTGGTATTTGGAAAGGTTGTGTTTTATCCTCAAATATGATTATATGTCCAAAGAGAATTTTGCACCTTTGGCTTATGCAGAGGCAGGTGGAAAAGTAAGTTGGGCTCATTGGGTGTATGATCACCTGCATAGTGAGATATTTGTTGGTGATAGGCGTAAAACACAATCAAATAGTAGGCTGTCAGCATATTTAGCCGCATTATTTGAGTTCGTGCAGTTAGTTGATGGTCAGATGTTAGTATGGCCAAAGGAGATAAATTTTTGTGGTCATGAAGTGATGAGTCGAGAGCAGGAACAGCTAGCAGCGAAAGAGGTAATGGATAGACCTTCAGAGACGTGTGAAGATCTTCTCCGCGCAGGTTATACTGCACAAGAGCTGAAACTGGTTATTCAGATGATTCAACCTGATGTACGAGAAGCAGGGATACGGGAGGATATTTTGTTGCAAGTGCCAGATGGTGTTGAGCATCCGAAAGCACTCGGAACAGTTTTTAAGTTGTTTAAAAAGAGAAGATTGGAGGAACAGTTGCAAGCAGTAGGTGAAAAAATGTCGAAGGATGTTATGCACCAATCAATTAACACTACAGATTATGATGTACCAGGAATGAAGAAGAGGTTGCAGGAAATTTCTGATTTTTTAGTTTTGCCAGAGGAAAGATTGTCTCGGCACGAGCAGACAAAAGTACTTATTAATGTGGATGATTATCAGTCTTTACAGAAGAAGGCTAAAACACTTCAGGAAGCGTTGGATAAGAAGGTACGAATGTTGGAGGAATTTCAAAAGGACAAGATACAATATGTGATAGAGTTGTCTAGTATAAAGCGGTCTATGCATGAATTTGAAGAATGGCAGAAGTCTGTGCAAGAACAAATTCAAAAAGAGATGATGGATTTTTCAGTACTTAATGCTACTTTGCAGAAGGAACAAGTGATTCTTCATTTGAGAATACAAGTTTTGCAGGAGTTGGAAAAGTAGATGTTAAAAGATGAAGATGTGGAGTTGGATGCTACATAATGACAAGGTCGGATATACGATTATTGAGGCAGCAACTGCATAAGTATGTTCAGGACATTTGGAATGTTTTCCAAAGTCGTTGGCTCAGTATGTTTAAGCTTCAGCATGAACATGTCCAGACATGCTTTGTGTCAAAGTATGAAAAAGATCTAGTATGTGTAATTACAAAGCAAGAGAAGCAAATTGAAGAACAGACACATATAATTAAGGAATTGCAGGAACAGTTGTTGCAAAGGAAGCTAGAAGAAAAGGTGGACATATTAATTGAGAAGCAGCAGTTTATTATTGATGCAGACTTTCAGGGAAAGCAGGTTGGTGCAGAGGAGGATGTCAATAGTTTGCAGAATCGGAAGAGTGAAGTGGAAGAAGTGCATATTTCCAAACAGTCGCAGGAAATAATTTTATATGATCAAGGGATTGCTAAATTCGAGTCTAATTTTTGACAAAATTACCCACCGGGTTGTGCCAAGTGTTGAAGGCAGGGAAATCTCGAAGATGAATGATTAATTTGAAATCTGAAAAATGGTTAAATGTAGATATTATCTAGTTAGATATATCTTTTTGGTGTATTGGATTTTAATAAAATAAAAAGAAAAAGACGGTTATGTTGAGATAGAAAGGGACATGTCGTAGGAAGGGGGAAGACGTTAAAAAAAGGAAGGAGCGCGACAACCGTAGGGAGAAGAAGCTTTGTTGATAGGGACTTTGGAGGACCGGAAAACAGGTTCTGCAGGAATCATTATGCAGGCTGTGATTGATGAAAATCTTGTGGTGTAATCAAATACTGTCTATGAAGTTCTAATACTTACAATTCTGTAATCGCGGCGTTAAGTCAATCAAAGAAAGAACGGAACTACCTGCAAGACAAGAGTTCTTGTTTGTAATCTTTTATTTTCGCTAAGTCTATAGAGAGATTCAAATTATCTGCACAGAAGCGCATTGAAACTCATGTCTGTGAGTGTGTAAGAACCTATTAACCTTCGAAATGTGTAATCTGAAATGTAGCTATGTAATTCTAAATCGGTAGAAGCTACCGAAATGGAAAATTACGGTAAACTTTCAAATATGATGTCGGTGGAATCTCTGTGAGTGAAGATCAGTGCAAATGGAAAACGTGTAATTCTGATTTGCTCTTTACTTAGATGTTGTGTTGAACCTTGGAACCCTCAACAATGTCCTTGTGTACTAGTTGATCCTGTAGTTGCTTTATCATTTCTTTCTTTTGCTTAATTTCTTCCTGTGCCTGCAAAATTGTTTCCTTATTCTTTTGGATTTCCTCGGCCACTATAGCGAGTTGATCTGAATCTTCTTTACAATGCAGTAGGTATCTATTTTCCGCTTTCTTCCATTTGGTTCTAAGAGCGGTGGTGCCTTCCATGTACCTCTTTTCCCATTCGGCAATGGTTGCTTGCTCCTTTTTGAGCTGATCTTCATACTTAGCTAGCTTTTCTTCGAAGTCTTTGATATCCTTTGCTAGGCTTCCCTAAGTTGTAACGGGCTGATCACTTAGAAGAGCTGTCATGAGCTCCTTGTTTCGGTTCCTTAGGTTTTCTGCCTCCTCCATGTATACCTTGATCTGTGATTCCAGTATTTTGCTCCTGGCGTTCATTCGTGCTTTCTCAGTCTCCTTAGCTTCATATTTCTTTGTGAATTCCTGAAGTTGTTCTTTCAATCTGGCATTCTCCGTCTCTAGAATTTTGTACTGCGTTTTGACTTCTTGAACTTCATTTTCTTTCTTTAAGATCTGTTCCTTTGCTGTCTTTAACTCAGTAGAAAGATTCTTACCAATTTGTTGAAGTTCATTCTTGTCTTGCATCACTTGATCATAATCTTCATTAGCCTCAAGCATCAATTGTTGGGTGTCCAGTGCGGTTCTGATCATATCTTGTACAACAGGCTTGAGTTGAGCAATGTCGACATTCAACCACGTCCTTGGTATGCTCGTAGCTTTGCCGGTTTGCACATCTTTTCCCTGCTCCACATGGATGGTTTCATTGTGGGGTTGTCGAATTTGTAACTGTATTTGTGGTTCTTTTTCTTCTTCTTTCAATTCAAGAACTTTCGTGGCACTCCCTTGAAATGTGACATCCATGGGGGAGGGTTCTGCCATGACCCTTATAGGTGTGAAGGGTTCCTGTTCTTCTATTGTCTCGTCTTGACGCTCTTTCATTGGTATCTTGAGTGACTCTTCCCTTGAAAGCGGTGCCTCCCTAATATGAATAGTGGAACTTTCATTACGTTGAATTTCATGCGTTCCTTCATTGTTGGCTTCTATGCCTTCGGTGTTCAACTCTTGGCTAGTAGAGTTGTTATCCACTTTTATGTCCTCTTCTTCATTGTAATTTATTGCATTCAATTCCATCCATTGTCCATCATCCTTGGATTCACTTTGAATATCCATATTCAACAATGAGTTGTCGGGTTCTTCTTGTATATCTGAAGATGAGCTTGAATTGTCCAACCCTATTTCCCTGTAGCGGTGTACTTTTGTGAGCTTCTTTTTGGCTTCCATCTCTTGTTGGGCTTGCTGATAATGATGCCCTTGTATTGGCAAATTGACTTGCCCTTCTATATATTGATGTGTATCCTCGAGGGCTTGAGTTAAATCTTCCTCAGTGAGCGGCCTGTGCTCTTCAATTCTTGTTTTTGGAAGCACGTGTATTCTTTTCATGGCAGGAACTTCCTCTTCTACTTGCTTGACTTCCCTGAGTCTCTTCGTGCCTCTCATTCTGGGTTGAGAGCTAGTTTCTGCCTCTTCCACAATCTTGACTCCTCTTTTCTTTTTAGGAATAGTGGTGACTTTGGCATATTTGGCCATGGCCGTTGCTGATGGCATTTCTTGCAGATGCTCTCTAATACCTAAAGCGTGGTAAATCAATATTGTCAGAGCAACGCTTCCATTGAGGAAATTCTTATTATTCCATTGCTTTTTTGCTTCTAATAACCTTTCTTGGGTGTATGGATTCAGGTTAATCTGATTGCCAATCTGCTTGATGGCGTGTGAGAGCAATTGAACAATAATCTTTTGAGGGGCCGTGTACCGATGCATATTCGGGAAGCATAAGTGCTGGTGAATAAGCCTTACTTCCTCTTCTATGTCAATTCTATTGATATCTAGGAATGTTCATGTCTTTGCGCCTCGACTTTCTTCTTTCACTACCGTAGTTCCATCTTTTTCCCATCCAAAAGCTTCTTTAATCCGTAAATTGGATGACTACCCATTCACCGACTTTATCCATCACTTTAGCTTTAGGCACCAATGGATCATGCAGTGCCGGCTGTAATGTGTTCATGACCTGTGTGCATCTTTGGAAGTCGGGCTTATAGATTGGCAGTTCAAAATATTTATGTATGCCCGCTTTCTTCATGATGTCTATTGTAGACGGGAGTCCATGCAACACTCTGAAGTCTTGGGACATGATTGGAAATTGATGATCGGTATCCATGATTTTTATCGTTGCCAGGAAGAGATACTCCCCAGCCAGTTGATCTTCTCTGAACCAATGTCCTTTTGCTTTGGTGATACTCTGGAGTGGAAATTCCAGTACTTCCTCTTGTACTGTTGCTTCAGAATCCTGAGAAGCCATCTGCACTTGTAAGGAAAAGCACATTAGCTTCAAGGGAAAGTATAGAAGTTGTGTAGTGCATTGCAGTGACTTGTTGTCATTCCATCACTCCGTTTCCCATGTTTCCATAGATGATATGGGTTACCACATCTTTTTATTTCTTATCTTGAAAGAAAACAAGCGTTAGTATAGCCGAATCATTTATTTATGTACATACTATGTACATTCCTAAGAGAGTTGAAGCTATGATCTAATCTCCTGTTAGCACTCTTAGTCCCAGGGAAAAGATGCCAAGAGGCGCTTATGGTGTGCTCAAATTACGTCAACCTAATCGACTGGCATTGCTTGAACCTCAATTGTATCTTTAATTTCACTATCTTGTATACACTCGTATCTAGGCCCGCTCACCTTCTCTAGACCCTCTTACTCTCTTTCCCTTTTTCTCTTTCTTTTCACACACGCATACTTAGGCATACACTCATGCTTTCACCCCGCTCACATGCATGTATTCAAATGTACCCACACACTCATACCCTCTTTTCCATCCACACATGCACTCACATCCACACGTTCTTTTGTCTCACTCACAAATCTCCACTTTTACCACCCTTATGCACACTCAGTTCCCTCTGTTTTCCCCTCTTTCACCCTCTTAATTACACACTTCCACTTTCTTTTCCCACTTCCTTCCTTTCCTCCTCACTCATAAACACAAACGCATGATGGCTTCCCACCCATAACCCAAACCTTGCATACATGATCTCACACACATGTGCACATCCCTACACACATCTACACACCTCCTTACCTTATTACCCACTCACACACAATTTCACTATCCCTCTCTACTCTTTTCTTCTTCTTATTCACTACCCATCACTCCTGCGCTCTCATCCCCTTTTTACTCTCTCACGTACATTCACGCACCCACATATACTCATACGGAACTATCGGTGTGTTCTCACAATTCTGCACAAGCACTTAAGTCGATCATGCACTCATTCAATCACGGGCCCAATTGTTCATAGTGTCACACACCCAAACTCACGCGTAGTTAGTCAATCACACACTCAGGAATCAAAAGTTTAAATAACTGTACACTGTTCATAGGCCAACTAATAATTTCACACACCTACTCCCTATCCTACTACTCCCCCTCATTTGCTGCTCCTTCCCTCTGTCTAACCGGCTTCTCTCACACTCTGAATCTCAACGACTACCCCAATTCCTACCCATTTGGTTACCTTGAATACCCTGTACGGTTTCCATGATCATTTGAGGAAGTGTCCAAATTTCCCACTCACTATCTCTCCCTTTTAGGCATACCCCACGTTTCAAGGGCCTTAACATCATTGACTATATCGACATGCTTATCATATCATGTAGTAGCAGGACTAATGAAGTGATTATAGCTAGTATTCATTCCACTTAACGATTTGTAATGCACATATATAGCTGAGGCGTTGGTTTACTGTGCGAAGCTAAGAAGCAAAAACTGCCATCCAGATCCAAAGTTTGCGTCATGAAATGGAGATGAGATTTCTGTGTGTGGTTGACCCAGTGCATATAAACCCATCACACGAACCACATCAATACACAACGCCAAACAAACGACCTCGTCACAGGTTGTATCTCATCGCTATGTTCCTTTACTCTTCAGCGACAGAACCGAAACGCATGATTACAAATGCAACGTAGACCATCCAATGCAGAGCTCCACCCAGTACGTATTATCAACCATGATCGAATGCATGCGAAGGGACCCTCTATGGATGTACATATTTCGGCAATTCCATCAGAACTGTTGATATATTTAGGTAGTGATCTGCGTGAACACACTAGGACCGCTAGGGCACTTTTTTCCCTCTTTAGGAGGTTTTTTTCCCCCGGCTTGTATATACGCCTATTGCCCTAATGGGCTACTTATCTTTGTACATTCTCTAGTAATACATTCAATATTGTGTGTTTGTGCTCCAAGCTTCTTCTTCTTCCTTGTGCTGTTCGCCTGCTTCCGCAGATGTCTAACTCCAACAATTGGTATCAGAGCAGGTCGTCGCTTCATCTAGGGCGCCGTTGAAACTCCTCCGTTTGCAGTCTCAGAATCGCACGAATTTTGGTGAGCATACTCAGCGTGTTTTCGAGATCAAAACGGCTTCACTTTGTGGTGCTGAAATCGCGATCTGAGCTCGTTTCGGCCTCTGAACGCACTATCGCAGTGCTTGTGTAGGCTATTTCATCTTTCTATGCCAAAGGTATATACCAATTTCTGTTTGCCAGTTTAAGCATCTCGAAGTCTAGCAGATCTGGGTAGTTCTGTTCAACTTTTTGAGATACAGTTAATTTTCTGCATCAAGGTATTTTAGTCACCGGCCATGGCTGAAAGCAGTGATGTATTCCGTATGTTGGCTATTGAGGATAAGTTGGATGGTACCAACTACCCATTATGGGCTTATATGATGCGACATGTTTTGGTTGCAAAAGGATTGTGGAACATTGTGCAGGGTGTTGAAAGACGTCCTGTTACACCTGTAACGACAGGTACTATAAATACAGGTGCTGGAGCTGATGAAGATGGTGTCGAAGATGATATTCCGCAGATTCCTGTTCGTGCTGCTGTTTCTCTTGCACCTACTGCAGAGCAAATTCGTTGGGATGGCAGAGACGCCCAGACACATGCATTGATAGCTTTGTCTATCAAACGTGCCATTATTCCTCATATTCGCTCTTGCAGAACAGCTAGGGATGCTTGGGATACACTTACCACATTGTACCAAGCTAGGAATGAGGCTCGTGTTGCTTACCTCCGAAAATAGTTGGAGAGTGAGCACATGAATGAAGGTGATTTTATGGACAGTTTCCTAACGAAGATCAAAGATTTGAAGGAAGAGTTGATTTCTGCTAATGAGGTTATACCAGATAGCTCACTTGTGCAAACCGTTCTGAATGGTCTTCCTGATTCATATCAGAGTTTTTCTTCTACTCTTCGGTTGATGATGAAAGGCAATCCGAATGCCTTATCATTTGAGGAGTTAGTCTCTGTTCTGTTGCAGGAAGATCAGTCCAGGTAGAACACGTCCATTATGCGTGTTGCAGATCAAGCTTTCGTGGCTAGTCAGAAGGGCAAAGGAAAATGGAGCTTTTCTACTAGTAAGTAGAAATCTGCAAATGCTGCACATTCGAAGAAACAAGATACTGTAAAGGGAATGATCATATCATAAAGAATTGTCCAAAACTGGCTGCAAAAGAGGCAAAGAAAAAGGAGGCTGGAATGGTTGTTGCAGAAGCCTCTACACCAAAAACACAGTCTGCTAATCTTATGCAGAAAGAAGAATGGGCGTTTACTACTGTTTGCAGTTTTGACCCATCTTCTCATGAGCAGTGCATGTCTGCAGTGGACTCAGATGTTTGGTACTTTGACAGTGGGGCGACCAAACATATTACCTCGCAGCGCAGTTTCTTCTCTTCACTCGAGCCTGCCCCTAGAGGGAATACTGTCACATGCGCCAACAACTCCTCTTATCCTGTCATGGGAGTTGATAAGATCATTCTGACTACTGCTGGTGGTAGTTCTTTCACCTTGTCAGATGCCTTATTTGTGCCAGGGATCAAGAAGAATCTCTTATCAGTTTCTGCGTTAGCCAAGATTGGCTTGGTTGTGAAATTCGTTGATGACAAGTGTACAGTTCATGATCTATCAAATGGCGATGTGATTATTGCTTCTAGCATTTTATGTCGTGGGCTGTATAAGCTCATAGACTATGAAAGATCTGTGAATGATTCGGCATGTACAGTTCATGATTCTCAGGCTATGTCAGATGCAAAGCTTTGGCATGCACCCTTTGGTCATCTGAATTTTGCTAGTTTGCTACGCCTGCAGAAATCTGATATGGTGTCTTCTTTGCCCAAGCTTGAGGCACCTGGAAAACATGTATGCAAAGGCTGTATTTTGGGCAAAATGCAGCATTCCTCCTTTCCAAAAGATGGTTCAGTTCGGGCTACGCAGAAATTGCAGCTTGTACATAGTGATGTCTGTGGTCCTATGCAGACACCCTCTTTTGGGAATTACCTTTACTTCGTGACTTTCATTGATGATTTTTCTAGGCATGCATGGGTATATCCACTCAAAGCAAAGTCCGAAGTGTTCATGTGCTTTAAACAGTTTTTGGTTTTGGCTGAAAATCTGTCAACATGTAAAATGGGCACCCTCCGTTCTGATCGAGGGGGGGAATATATGTCTTCTGATTTTAATGCATTTCTGACTGAACGTGGGATAAAACACCAGTGTATAGTGCCGTATACACTTCAACAGAATGGAGTTGCTGAACGAAAGAACAGGTCACTCATGGAGATGGCGAGGTGCATGGTCAAAAGTCAGGCTTTACCACATAGTTTCTGGCTTGAGGCTGTCATGTGTGCAGCATATGTACTGAACAGGTGTCCCACTAAAGTGTTGTAGTCTATCACTCCATATGAGGCTTGGCATGACCGCAAGCCATCTGTTGCTCATCTGCGTGTTTTTGGTTGTTTGGCATATGCATTAATGCCTAAACAACATCGTAGAAAATTAAATGATAAGGCAGTAAAATGTATTTTTGTTGGGTACAGTTCTGAAAGTAAAGGCTATCGTCTGTATCATCCACAGACTAAACGCATTCTGGTTAGTCGTGATGTTGTCTTTGTGGAAGATGCTATTCAGCCATTGCTTTCATGTACTAAGGAGACATATGTTAGCTCCAAAGACATGTATGATACGTTGATGCCTCTTTTTACAGGTGGACAATCTAGTGCTCGTCCTAATGAGGCAACTTCTTAGCCTTTGCAGGTTTCATATGATGATGCAGATCATTCTATTTCTGATGTAGATTTACATGATGCACTTGTTGATGAGAGAGCTGATATTGAGCAGGCAAAAACTATGCCAAAATGGCTGGTGCAGACTTTGCGTGACAGCAAATTAGATGCACCTTTGTCATATCGTACTCGTTCAGGCTCTCATAGTGCCTCCTTTGCATCAGATTGCTATGCTATGGCTGCGTCTAGTCTCTGTGATGAGAATGAGCCTGTTTCTTTTGATGAAGCACAGAATTCAGAAAATTGGATGGTTGCCATGCAATCTGAATATGATGCTATAATGAAGAATGGTACATGGTCTTTATGTGACTTGCCTCCTGGCAAGAAGGCCATTGGCACTAAGTGGGTATACAAGCTGAAGCGTAAACTTGATGGTACAGTTGACAGGTATAAGGCTAGGCTTGTTGCAAAGGGTTATGCGCAGGAAAGAGGCACTGATTTTGATGAGACCTTTGCACCTACATGCCGTATGACTACTGTTCGGAGCATTTCTGCACTTGCAGCCCATCATGGTTGGAATGTACACCAGTTGGACATTAAAACAACATTTCTGAATGGTGACTTGCATGAAGAAGTGTATGTTTTTCAGCCCCGTGGCTTTGTGCAGAAAGGGCATGAAAACCAGGTATGCAAGTTAAAGAAGGCATTATATGGTTTAAACCAAGCACCACATGCCTGGTATGAGAAGATACATGCCTATCTAGTTGCACATGGTTTTGTGAATAGTCCAACTGAAAGCACCTTATATGTTAAGCATGCTAATGATGTGCTTCTGATCATTGTTGTCTATGTTGATGACATGCTGCTCACTGGTCCTATTGAGAAGCATATTGCTGATTTCAAGGCTGATTTGCATGCCTCATTTGAGATGTCTGATTTGGGGCATTTGCATCACTATTTGGGCATTCAGTTTATGCAAGTTGATGGTGGAATGGCTTTGTGTCAAACGAAATATATTGACACATTATTGCATCGTTTTGGCCTTGAAGATTGTAAGCCTATTGCCACTCCTATGGAGACAGGTTTACGATTGAGTCTTCATGATGTTGGAGATGCATTTGATGTTGTTGTCTATCAGCAGGCTGTTGGATGCTTGATTTACTTATGCGTTACTCGGCCAGATATTCAGTTTGTTGTCTCCCAGATGAGGAGGTTTATGCATTGCCCAGGAGTCACGCATTGGAAGGCGGTTAAGCGCATCTTTCGCTACTTGAGTGGTACTCCACTACTTGGGTTGTTTTATCCCAAGGGGGGATCACTACCGCCAGATTTGCATGCTTTATCTGACTCAGATTGGGCTGGTTGCTATGACACTCGTGTGTCCACCAGTGGTTTTTGCTTCATGCTTGGTAGCTCATGTATATCTTGGTTGAGCAAGAAGCAGCCTACTGTGGCCACTTCCAGTTGTGAGGCTGAGTATAGGGCAGCTTTTACATCGACTGTTTAGTGTGTGTGGCTCAGACGCCTTATGGCTGATTTGGGTGTTGGCCACTCTTCTGCAACCACCATCTTCACTGACAGTCAGAGCGCATTGGCACTTGCGAGGAACCCTGTGTTCCATGCTCGCACTAAGCACATTGAGGTGCATTATCACTATGTCAGGGAGAGGTTCTCTACTAGGGAGATCAGCTTGGCATATGTTCCCACGCAGGAGAACATTCCAGACCTTTTCACGAAGGCTCTGCCTAGGGAGAAGTTTAAAGCTTTCCGCAAAGCTTTGGGCTTACTTCCTTTTGTGGAGTGATTTCCACATAGCTTGGCACTTCCTTATACATGAGTGCCAGCTCCTTGTTCACCGCATCACTCCCAGGGGGGATTTGTTGATATATTTAGGTAGTGATGTGTGTGAACACACTAGGACCGCCGCGACACTTTTTTCCCTCTTTAGGAGGTTTTTTTCCCCCAGCTTGTATATACGCCTATTGCCCTAATGGGCTACTTATCTTTGTACATTCTCTAGTAATACATTCAGTATTGTGTGTTTGTGCTCCAAGCTTCTTCTTCTTCCTTGTGCTGTTCGCGTGCTTTCGCAGACGTCTAACTCCAACAAGAACCTACTTGAGATCTCAAAGACATACCCTTGATTATGGAAATCTGTGTGTCCATTCAGAGCTTAACCCACTGTAGGGTTCGTCACGAAGGTAAAGCGTGATGTATCAATTGCACACCAAGCCCCGCGGGAAGAAAATCAGACCTCCATATCACGTCGTCTGTCTGCAGAATAACCTGGGTTCCAAGCAGAGAAGCCCCTTCATCGCCCAAATTTTTTGTAGGTGTAGCTCCTCAGCAGCATCTTAATTTGCTCGGTGAGCACGGAAGTTGAGCATCCAGTTTGCAGATCCCCCCCCCCCCTTTGATGAACTTACGCCCTTGAACATCTAGCTCGATGGACTGAACTGCAACAGCAAAGGGCGGCCTAACCTTGGAAGTACTGTGCTTTTGTGAATGGAAGAATGATGTACTCTCCCTTCGGAGTAAGAAACGATGATCATTCACAGGGATTCTCGTCCATGGTATGAGTATGCAGAACCTCCATGAAAGCTCCAGTCTTTTTGTTAAAGGAAGTAGCAAGCTCCCCACATGTGTAAAGTGAGCAGCATAGGAAAACGTAGAGCAGCCCCAAATTCGATCTTCTTCCCCTCCTGCTGCACGTAGTCAGCAAGAAGGCCCCCCCCCCTTCCAGAAAGATCTCTCTCTCCCCTAAAACGAAGCCGATACCCCCCTTCTTGATGCCTGCACACACAAAAAACCATGAAGAAGCAGCCCCCCCCAAAAAAACCCCCCGCTCCTGTGTATTCAAGGGTATTTTCTTTCCTCCAGAGTAGTCGGAAGCCAGCTTCTTCTTGCGTACTTGCGTGAGTACGATACAGACAGAGACAGAGGAACCCAAAAAACCAAGCAATCCCCCAAAAATATTTCCCCCTGTGCCTTCTTCATATTCTTGACATGTCAGGGGTACTCCCCTTCTCATCACAGTGCTCCCTTGCAGAGGGCGGCCTAACACTACCCAACTCCCCCCCAAGATATTTTTCTCGATAGCTGTCGGGACTTCCCTCTTACACCTCTGCTCGTGCTTTCATGGGCATCACTTCCCCGCTTCCATTCCGTGACAAAGGGTAGGCAGACCGCCGCCCATCCCCCATCCAACTTTGCTGCTTTGTACCACGTTTCCCCAAACTCCCACGAGTGTAAAAAAAATTGACTAAGTCCTTATCAAATAGGTTCTTCTTGAGGCCTCCATCGGGAAGTTTGCATAATACCCTTAAAAGAGCATAACTGGTCCTTCATCTTAATGACATGATGTCTACAACTTTTCATGGTGGTGGGGGTCATTTGTCTGACCTTCACCTTTCTTCAAATGTCTGAAGCCGCATAGGGCACCCAAGTGAATGGAGATGTCCTTTGTAGATCTCTGAAATGTGGTAGATTATACATCCATGCACCCTTCATCCTTGAATCAACATCGGATAAAATGGGGCAGGGCATGCTTCAACTGCCACTACAAATGCCTTAGTGAATGGAATCACATGAGCACCCTAGAAAAAGGTAGTGATCTTGAATACAAAGCTTGAACTTGAAGGGGATATGCACCATCTTTCCTGGAGTACTCATGGCAAATGCCTGTAGTTATGAACACATATCTGACAATGTAACCCGCTTAATTATCCTTATTTGGGATACTTCTTCGTGGTTCTCTGCATCAAAAAATGCATTAATAGATCACCATATTCACATGGATAGACATGCAACATACTCCCCTCTTCTACTCGCGAAGTGGTCCCCGACAAGCCAATGTGTGCCTGCGCTCAAGCCAATGATTAGTTCTCTTCAAGAACATTTAACCGGATTATCATCTATGACACACTTCCACGTTTATATGCAGCACATTTCCATTCTCCTATTTACTCACTCACCTCTTCTACTCTTTCCCATGTCCAAGCACCTGGCATTATGCACACACATACCCACATCGTGGGTTACACATTCTCACTCGCGCTCACTGATCTCTTCATGCATTCGAAAAAAGACACATGACAGCCACAATCAAATCCTCATGTGATCACCTTTTACTTCTCTATCTCACCTCTCCTCTACATCTTGCCACATGTAAATCCATGCAAACACACATAGGAACCATTCCGCATACCATGTTCATGCCCATATCCATATACTTACACTCTTTTCACCTCTCCATTTCCACACATAGAACTACAAGAATCATGCTTACCTCCTTGTCGCCATTTCGTTGGCTCGATCACTTCATACTTTACTTACCATCCATGCACTCTTTCCTTTCACCTGTGTTCCTCCATCATCCATCAAAACCAATTCCAACCATCACAAAAAAACTTACCATATATAGACGTACCAGACAGGATCTCTCTTTCCCATTGCACCTGTTACCTCACACAACTCAACAAAAAGGTAAGTACCAAAAAGATATATCAAAACCAAAATCATCATGTATAATATGCATGCATATAGGCATCTTCCCTAACTACTCATACGCAAACGAGACGAAGTCCGACACAAACCCGAATTCGCGCAATCAAAAAGAGACCAACTCCAAAAATAGAACATGACCCAAGTAAAAGAATCAAGTGGTATACATCATTGCCGTCTTTAGGAAGAACCTATTGACAAGAATAGAAAAGCCAAATACAGTGAGCAGGCAGCAAGCAAGTCAAATACACATATGAATATCGGTCCTCGTTGGCATCGACGTTAGGCAGATCGATCTATCAGCAATCACAAAATAATCACAAAAACCTATTCATGCATGGCACACCCATCTGGACGGTCGTCATCCTCCTCCTTTCTGTCTCTACCCCTCAGGGACGGGAACACAAAATCTTTTCTTTTCTTTTGCATATTGATATTTATTTACACATGGCTGGCCTATGCGCCAATCGGATGCGACTCGTGGCCCTAACCGCCCAGCTAGGTTCGTTCCACCCATCTACTGGCGCAGCATAGCGCGCAACAATATAGATACATGATGTATACACACGGAAGGGCTTGCCCATAGCAAAACCGAGTGCAGCTTGTGGTCTCGTCTGCCCGGCCGAGATGGCTCCACGCACCTGTCGACCCACTATGGCACGAAGCACCAAAACCCATACACATACTCCACCACCTATGGCGAAACTAGCATCGGTTCGCAGTCCTGACCGCCCGACCAGGTGGACTCTGCTCGCCTACTAGCCCGGCATAGCGTGCTGGTACACGTATAGACACGCTGTTTTTGCTTTTTCTTTTTGTTTTGTGTTTTTCTCTTCTTTTTTTTTCTTCTTTTCTTTTCTTTTTGTTTTTTTTGTCCTTTTCTGTTCCCCTCGAAAGAACCCTGAGAGTTAGGGAGAGGCAAAAAGGAGCACCCCCCCACCTGTCCCACACGACAAGCATACAAAAAATGCAAACAAAACAGACTCCTGATAGATCGATCTCCTGTTGTCTTCGCTTCCTCAGACGCGACACTCAAATGGTATACCCGACTGCCTACAACCTAACTAACTGACACTTAGCTGTTCATTCACTCGCGAGGCCTCTCTTCCAATGACTATGCTGTAAAACCGACTCGAGACTCTCTTACCTAGCCTTGTCCACCTCCCGGAAATTAATACTCTCTAAGAAGGCGAATCTGGCTCCGCCTCAGGAACCTCGTTGTCGTTGCCTATGACTAGTTGATCCGCCCATGCCCAATAGATATCGTTTACCTCGTTAGGAAATTCCCTCGTGCTGTCATAATAGAAGTACCGGTCCTCGGCATATCCAGCCCACCCAAGTAAATACGCTTCGAATTGAGGAAACGGGAAGTCAATGTCCAAACCTTGATTCCAAAACCATACAAGCCAATGTGCCTCCTCCACGTCGTAGTCTGTCCGCAAGGTCTCAACCGATATCTCCATGCTTTCTAACGCTTGATCTGAAAAATATACTACAAGGTCGAACAGAGCACTCTGGTATACCTGGTCGGCCATGGGTCGCCTAGTCCTCAGCAATCCCGCGTAGCAACACACAGTCAAAAAAGTTCTGTGATCCCTGAAAACAAAAGGTAAGTTGTCTGCTAAAATAGAGGAATCCTCTCTCTTTTTGTTCTCCTATCCACTCGCACATCCCTCATAAGAAGACCCAAATCATGCAAAAAGTTGCCATCACCCAACGGCTCACTCGAAGCCTTCTCCGTACGTGGTCACATGTCGATCCTTGTTGTTTCTGCTCGCTATCCAGACATCTGTCCCCATCAACCCTCGATTGAATAACTATGGCATGTTCAACACGCGTCGATCCTGACTCCTTCAGGCCATCGCCATTCTTGCTCGTATTCTGTGTATGGAGCGCTTTCTTCGCTGTGTACTTTTCTGGCTCTTTGCCCGATGCATGACCTTTCTCAAGTCCCCCATGTCTAGAATTCTTCTTTTTACAACCACCCTGGTTCTCCTCATCCTTGCATTTCCCGAGGTTTTCTCTTTGATCAACTGTTCCCTTACTAGGACTATCCTGATCTCTACACCGCTTTTCTTTCTCGGATTTACTTCCGCCCTTGTCGATGTGCGTGGTATAGCACTCAACCTCACCTGTACTTGCCAACCATCCTAGCAGTTCTTGGTCCGAGTCGTCCTTGTAGTCTATTGGGTCCTTATACTCGCCCATCTTCGGTTGGCCTCGCCTAGTTGTTTGTAAGTTAAATCCGTCTTGCAACAGGCTTTTGTAATTTTCTACTTTCAGGGAAAACTTTTCACGCACTTTTTCACGCACCTCGTTTTCTGCCACTTTCTTTTCCAGTTCTTTGATCGGAACTGTTTTCTTAGCATTTTCCTTAGGGGTCACTTGCATTTGTATTCGATCAGTTTTGGGCCCAATAGTGATAAACCCCGTTCTCCAATCATGTACACAATCAGCCTGCATCAGCCATGGTCGCCCCAATAGTATAGAAAATGTAGTTTCGGTTGATCTCGGTCTCACAACCAAGTAGTCAACAGAGAATTCAATCCCACCAACAATAGTTTGCACATTTCGTATTAGTTCTGCACGCTTTACCTGCGTCTGGTCAGCCATTCGGAGAGACATTGGGGTATGTTCCAGTTGTGTCAATCCCAATGCTTTCATCATGTATTCTGTCATTAGGTTCACTGCGGCTCCGCTATCTAATTGCGCGCCTGGGACTGCATATCCATTGATCTCCACTGTGACTACAGGGGCATTCGAGTCCACTTGAGTCGTAATACTTTGGATCGTCCCTAAGGCCACCTCGTCCACTTTTTCTTTTCTTCTTGCTTTCCTTGGTTTCTTGATAAACTCATTGTAGAACTGCTTTCTGCAGGTTGGCGAACACCTTAGCAATGTGGCCAAATCCAATGTGACTTCAGTCTCGGCAAGTCTTTGCACGATGTGCATTCCCGCCTCTGCTTGCTTCTTTTTTGGTAACTTCTCCTGGCTTTTAAGCCTTTCTGGAAATGGTGGGATACCCGGTACAAACTTTCGTGTAATTGGTGGGAGGACACCTCCTCTTCTTCATCTAGATCCCTTTGCCTATGAATCTCGTCCTCGTCATTCACTTGAACTACGTTCCCTCGAGTATACTCTTGCACGCGAGTGACCACAGCCACCATCGGTTCTTTACCTTTCTCTTTTCCTTGATTTGCCTCTACATGGTGGGTAGAGGTGCTAGCTCCCGCATCCAATTCCCTAATTACTACTCCAGTGTTAGGCACTCTACCTTGAGTTTGCATCATCGGTTGTGGTTGCGGCTGTGCTTAGGTGGAAGTCTCGGCCCCTCTTTGTCCTTGGCCATAATCGTTTCTTTGTTGCGGGCAATCAACATCATAATGGCCCTCCCTACTGCAATATCGGCACATAGGTGTGAAGTCTTCTTGCTTCCTCACATTCGGGCAATGTGCTTGTATATGCCCCAGGCACCCACATCACCAACATTCTGGCGGTCCCGTTCTCCTTTGAGTTTGTGGGTCATGCCTTTGATATCCGCCTACTTGGCCTTGGCCTCCATAAGCATACGTGGGTCTAGGCCCCCATCTAGGTACGGGAGGTTCACTTTGGCCCGGTAATCCTTGGTAAGCATAGTTCCTATTGTTTAACCACCTTCCCTTATCACGGCACTCATCTTCAGTGTGATTGTTCCTTTTGCAAAAGTTGCAGAAGACTCTCCGTTCTACATATAATCTCGAGACTGTAGGACATTCAGTGGCCATGTGCCCATATCCTCAGCATTTCACACAAAAGATGTTTGATCTAAACACTCCTTGACTTGGCTCGGGTGCCACTTCTTGCCTTACCGCATATGCTTCATGAGTTAGAGTGGCAGCTTTTATTGCTTGAGCCACGATTTCGATAATCCTTTCTTCGGTCAACACCAGCTTTACCTCTTGGGGCATGTTTGTAGCGGCCATAAATGCCGGCAGAGTTGCAGCAGGATTTGCTTGAGTAGTGCCACTTGTAGGCCCAGCGGTTGTACCTAGCATCGGTTCAAACAAAAGTTCTTGCCTTCGTTGTTGGCCAAGTTGAACCTCTTCCCACACGCGAGCAACATCTTTGGCAGCCACCAACGTCGTCGGTCGACTCAAACTGATATGTTGTTGAGTGCTTGGATCTCTAAGTCCCGCAATAAATCTTCATTTCAAGGTATCTTCATTTGGGGCATTGGCGCCCATCTTTCTTACCAAGGTTTCCATCCTCTGGATATAGTTGTCGATGCTCTCGTTTACCCCCTGTCGGAGATAATCCATTCGTTGAGCTAGACGGTCCTGGAAACCTTGCCTACGAAACTTAGCCAAAAAGGCATCCTTTAGCATTTGATAAGTTTGCCTTCACGGCTCTTCCAGGTTCTCGTACCAATTGGAAGCCTCATCTCTAAATATGGCTAGCAAGATCCGAAGTCTTTGCGCTTGGTCAACCACTTCATTCGCTTCACACGTGACCTCGAACAATTGGATAAAGCTATCCGGATCCTCATCCCACAATCCCGAGAATTTAGGAAAATCCCTTAAATGCACTTGGACTCGGTGTGCCATTTCAAACAGTGGCGTAATGTCAATATCCTCACGGTCCCAAAAATTTAGTGCACGCGGCCTTAGGATCCCTCCTTCAAACTTTTGCACTTGATTCGCGACCCTCCTACGGGAGTACACTTTTTTGGCGGGTTTCTTCCTGCTAGTTGAGGTTGACTCTCCCTGTGACTCCCACCTTTGCCTTTCTCTTTCAAGGGCTCGTCTCTGAGCGCACTCTTCTCTTTCCGTTCACGTTTTTCCTAAGGATGAGCTCCCCTCGCTCATGTACTAGATCCGGGGTCCGCAAGCTCGGCCAACATGTGGCACTAGGCGAACCTATGGCACTCTCTTATAGAGACGTAGCAAGCTTTTCCCGGCAAACGCACCAAAATGTTAGCACTCTTAGTCCCGGGAAAAGATGCCGAGAGGCGCTTATGGTGTGCTCAAATTACGTCAACCTAATCGACTGGCATTGCTTGAACCTCAATTGTATCTTTAATTTCACTATCTTGTATACACGTATCTAGGCCCGCTCACCTTCTCTAGACCCTCTTACTCTCTTTCCCTTTTTCTCTCTCTTTTCACACACGCATACTTTGGCATACACTCATGCTTTCACCCAGCTCACACGCATGTATTCAAATGTACCCACACACTCATACCCTCTTTTCCATCCACACATGCACTCACATCCACTTGTGAATCTTTTGTCTCACTCACAAATCTCCACTTTTACCACCTTTATGCACACTCAGTTCCCTCTCTTTTCCCCTCTTTCACCCTCTTAATTACACACTTCAACTTTCTTTTCCCACTTCCTTCCTTTCCTCCTCACTCATAAACACAAACGCACGATGGCTTCCCACCCATAACCCAAACCTTGCATACACGATCTCACACACATGTGCACATCCCTACACACATCTACACACCTCCTTACCTTATTACCCACTCACACACAATTTCACTATCCCTCTCTACTCTTTTCTTCTTCTTATTCACTATCCATCACTCCCGCGCTCTCATCCCCTTTTTACTCTCTCACGTACATTCACGCACCCCCAAATACTCATATGGAACTATCGGTGTGTTCTCACAATTCTGCACAAGCACTCAAGTCGATCATGCACTCATTCAATCACGGGCCCAATTGGTCATAGTGTCACACACCCAAACTCACGCATAGTCAGCCAATCACACACTCAGGAATCAAAAGTTTAAATAACTGTACACTGTTCATAGGCCAACTAATAATTTCACACACCTACTCCCCCTCATTTGCTGCTCCTTCCCTCCGTCTAACCGGCTTCTCTCACACTCTCAATCTCAACGACTACCCCAATTCCTATCCATTTGGTTACCTTGAATACCCTGTACGGTTTCCATGATCATTTGAGGAAGTGTCCAAATTTCCCACTCATTATCTCTCCCTTTTAGGCATACCCCACGTTTCAAGGGCCTTAACATCATTGACTATATCGACATGCTTATCATATCATGTAGTAGCAGGACTAATGAAGTGATTATAGCTAGTATTCATTCCACTTAACAATTTGTAATGCACGTATATAGCCGAGGCGTTGGTTTACTGTGCGAAGCTAAGAAGCGAAAACTGCCATCCAGATCCAAAGTTTGCATCATGAAATGGAGATGAGATTTCTGTGTGTGGTTGACCCAATGCATATAAACCCATCACGCGAACCACATCAATACACAACGGCAATAAACATCATAACAAACTATGGGCAACCAACATCTTATAACATTGGAGTAAAACATGATGGCGTTCTCAGGTTACACATAAAAATCCACACAATTACCAAACAAACGACCTCGTCACCGGTTGTATTTCATCGCTATGTTCCTTTACTCTTCAGCGACAGAAGTGGAACGCATGATTACAAATGACCATCCAATGCAGAGCTCCACCTAGTACGTATTATCAACCATGATCGAATGCATGCAAAGGGACCCTCTATGGATGTACATATTTCGGCAATTCCATCACAACCTACTTGAGATCTCAAAGACATACCCTTGATTATGGAAATCTGTGTGTCCGTTCAGAGCTTAACCCGTTGTAGGGTTCATCACGAAGGTAAAGTGTCATGTATCAACTGCACACCAAGCCCCGTGGGAAGAAAATCAGACCTCCATATCACGTCGTCTGTCTGCAGAATAACCCGGGTTCCAAGCAGAGAAGCCCCTTCATCGCCCAAATTTTTTGTAGGTGCAGCTCCTCAGCAGCATCTTAATTTGCTCGGTGAGCATGGAAGTTCAGCATCCAGTTTGCAGATTCCCCCCCCCCCCCTCGATGAACTTACGCCCTTGAACATCTGGCTCGATGGACTGAACTGCAATAGCAGAGGGCGGCCTAACCTTGGAAGTACTGTGCTTTTGTGAATGGAAGAATGATGTACTCTCCCTTCGGAGTAAGAAACGAAGATCATTCGCAGGGATTCTCGTCCACGGTATGAGTATGCAGAACCGCCATGAAAGCTCCAGTCTTTTTGTTAAAGGAAGTAGCAAGCTCCCCACATGTGTAGACTGAGCAGCATAGAAAAACGTAGAGCAGCCCCGAATTCGATCTTCTTCCCCTCCTGCTGCATGTAGTCAGCAAGAAAGGCCCCCCCCCCTTCGAGAAAGATCTCTCTCTCCCCTAAAACGAGGCCGATACCCCCCTTCTTGATGCCTGCACACACAAAAACCAAGAAGAAGCAGCCCCCCCTAAAAAAACCCCCCGCTCCTGTGTATTCATGGGTATTTTCTTTCCTCTAGAGCAGTTGGCAGCCATCTTCTTCTTGCGTACTTGTGTGAGTACGATACAGACAGAGAGAGAGGAACCCAAAAAACCAAGCAATCCCCCAAAAATATTCCCCCCTGTGCCTTCTTCATATTCCTGACATGTCAGGGGTACTCCCCTTCTCATCACGGTGCTCCCTTGCAGAGGGCGGCCTAACACTGCCCAACTCCCCCCCAAGATATTTTTCTCGATAGCTGTTGGGACTTCCCTCTCACACCTCTGCTCGTGCTTTCATGGGCATCACTTCCCCGCTTCCATTCCCTGACAAAGGGTAGGTAGACCGCCGCCCACCCCCCATCCAACTTTGCTGCTCTCTACCACGTTTCTCCCACGGTTGTAAAAAAAAATGACTAAGTCCTTATCAAATAGGTTCTTCTTGAGGCCTCCATCGGGAAGTTTGCATAATACCCTTAAAAGAGCATAACTGGTCCTTCATCTTAATGCCATGATGTCTACAACTTTTCATGATGGTGGGGGGCATTTGTCTGACCTTCACCTTTCTTCAAATGTCTGAAGCCGCATAGGGCACCCAAGTGAATGGAGATGTCCTTTGTAGATCTCTGAAATGTGGTAGATTATACATCCATGCACCCTTCATCCTTGAATCAACATCGAATAAAATGGGGTAGGGCAGGCTTCAACTACCACTACAAATGCCTTAGTGAATGGAATCACATGAGCACCGTAGAAAAAGGTAGTGATCTTGACTACAAAGCTTGAACTTGAAGGGGATATGCACCATCTTTCCTAGAGTACTCATGGCAAATGCTTGTAGTTATGAACACATATCTGTCAATGTAACCCGCTTAATTATCCTTGTTTGGGATACTTCTTCGTGGTTCTCTGCATCAACAATTGCATTAATAGATCACCATATTCACATGGATAAACATGCAACATCTCCATTGGAGAATGTGCGCCATTAATTTTATCAGGTACATCATGTGCCGAATGCGTGGCCTTGTAATGTGGCCCTACTATTCATACTTTAGGTGCATCTGATACTTCATGAGTGCAATTGGCGTATCCATTGTTTCGATGGTCCACTCCTTGTAGTCGCTTGGGTTTCCAAGGCCATTTCGTGGGTGCTTGGGTAGGTCTTTTTCTTTCTTTGATTCCTCGTGCTTCATATGTTTTCTTTATTTCCTCCAGTGTCCTAGTGATAGAGATGTTTCTCTTCCTGTTTCTAGGACTAATCTGTTTTGGATTTGTCATTCACCTATTCTGATGTAATGCATCCTCCTGAGTGCTTATCTCTCGTTTGGCTGCCTGTATTATCTTCTTGGGAATCCATATCTAATGTCCTGCTTTCTGAGCCTCAATCAAAGGTCTGGGAAGCCATACTTGCAAGAGTCCTTTTGGTTGGGACTTTAGTGAAACTATCTTTTTGATTTCTATTTTCTCCTTATGAGTTGATGCCTGGTTGGGCTAAGATACATCCTATTGCGTAGTTAGAAGCATCAACATGAATATGAAAAGGCTTGTTCCAATTTGGCGTCTTCAGAATTCGAGCCGTGCTAAGTCTTTTTTTTAACTCATTGAATGCTTTCTCGCACTCTTCTGTCCAATTGAATTGAGTTAAGAGACCATACAGGGGTTTGGCTATTATGGCATACATGTGGATAAACCGACGGTAATATCCACAATGTCCATAAATGCTTGTACTTCCTTCACATTCTTGGGTCTTGGCAGTTCTAAGATGACCTTAATCTTGTCCTCATCCGTGGATATTCCATTTCTGGAGACTATGTGTCCTAAGATCTTTCCTTGTCTTACCATGAAGACACATTTTTCTGGGTTCAGGCAAACTCGATACTGGCGGCATTTATTAAATAGTTTTCTCAACTCGGGAATATGATCTCGTCTTTGATTCAAGTATGTACATAGGTCATCTACATACACTTCCATGCTCTTTTTCAGGAATTCCTTGAAAACATGACACATCAATCGTTGGAAAGTAGCCGGTGCATTAGTGAGTCCAAAAGGCATCACCCTGAAAGCATAGACTCCCCATTCGGTCCGAACGCGGTCTTATCTTGATCCTCAGTAGCAATAGCTACTTGGTTGTATCCGGAGAATCCATCTAAGAAGCTATAGACTTCCTTTCCCGCTACTCTTTCCAATAGATGGTCCGTGATGGGTAATGGGTAGCTATCACGTATGGTGGCTGCATTGACTTTTTTCAAGTTAATGCACACCCTTAATTTTCCATTTTTCTTAGGCACAACTACTAATGGCGATACCCACTCGATGTGTTCTATCTCGTATATGAATCCTGCTACTAATAGTTTGTCTATTTCTTCCTTAATTTTAACAGCATAGATCTCATTGTATGTATAAGGGCATTGTTTTGATGGTTTCGCATTTGCTGTCATTGGTATCCTATGAGAACATATTGAGGGTTCCACGCCTTTGAGATCCTTATATGTCCATGCGAACACGTCTCAATATTCTTGGATCAGTTGTATGAGTTCCTCTTCATCCTCTACTGATACATCTTTGCCTAGGTATGTGCATCGTTCTTCTCCGTCTTCCACTGTTACTATAATTTTTTTGTTTGTTCTTTGTTGTCGTATTGCTTCTCCATCTTGAGCTTCTCGTTTAGGCATTTGAATAGCTATTTTTCTCTCCTCTACTTCGTATCTTTTAAAATGTTCAGGGACTTCAAACAGATCTGGGTCTGGTCCAGTTTTACTCATTTCTGCTTCTTGTTCTTGTATTCTGGGAGAGGCTTCTATTGCCAGGATCTTGGTCGGTTCCTGTTTCTCTCTTTTTTGAATGGTGTCCAGGTAGCTCTCCTCTGAATCGAATTCTAGTTCCATTTCTATACTCTCATACTCCTCTTTCCACTCTTTTTCCAAGATTTCCCCTTCTTCCACTTCTTGAAGGACAACCATATAAATATTTACATCATAGCCTTCCTCGTCTATGCACTCGTTCATTGTCAAGACTTCCTCATTTACACACACGTCTAAGGTTGCTAGGATTTCCATCCATCCATGCGGTTCAAAGGTCTCATCTGGGAAAATTTGAGGTATGTACCTTGGGTCCTCCACAGGTCTATAGTTAGGATGTCCTACAGGCCACATTTGTCCTTTATTGTCCTCTCTCTTGGCTTCTTTGCACATCCATAACTGAGCGTCCTCGTGTATCCATGATTGATCACTCGATCCAGCACTATGAATGGATATGTCATCTTCCTCCTTGTGTATGGGATTCCATTGTAGTGGAGGGACGTCTCTGTAGGAAAAGGTGTGCAAGTTTATCTTGGTTGTATTTCCCTGATGTTGTAAGTACAATGAATCTCTTCCCCAGTCTTGCACCACCCGCATTTGTCTCATAAAGGGTCGTCCTAATATCATCTCATAATTTTTAGCCTTTTCAAACTTACAAATGGGTAGTGTGTGCTGAAATTCAACTCCACAGGTCATTAACTTGATTCTTTCCAGGATTCCTAGGGGTTTCTCCACATGATCATCTGCTAATTGGAGCTTCATGTGTGTGGGTCGTAAGGCAGGTTTTCCCCATTTCTCCCAAATCTCCTTGGTAGCAATTCCTACCCCGACTCCCGTGTCTAGGATAGCATTGGTCATGTACCCGTTGTAAGTGACAGGTAGACACGTATTACCTTTGTCTCCTTCACTAAACTCTCCCACTTTATCAACTGGGATTTGTATTTTAGAAGTGTTTTCTTTTCCCCTTCCTTCCTTTTCTTACTTCTCTGGCTCTAATTCTAATTGACTCGCTAATTGTCTCCATAATTGTGGATTAAGTTGACGTAACTCTTCCACAGTCAATTTGCATTGTACTTTTGTTTTCTTTAGTTCCGTTAGATTGTGTGAACTTTTTTCTGAGTTTCCTTTTCCTTTTCCATGTACTATGGGTGCTCATATTATTATAGACTCCTTTTCGTATTCTCCCATGTAATTAGGTAAAGTTGAAACACTCAGGGTTTCCTCTCTATTTCTATCGAGTCTTGCTACTTCCTCGTATACTTCCTCCAGGTTGGGATTTGGTTGATAAACTTCCACATCTATTTCCTCAAAAGGAGGCTTCGATACTCCATTTTTCTTCCATTGTTCTTCTCGTAGTCTATTCCATAATTCCTTCAGCCATTCTGCCTCTAAGTCCGGTATTGTTGACACAAGTTCATCTTGAATTTTCATTTGTTCACCTTTGTCGTCCTTCCTTCTAAGTTCTTTACCTTTGGATTTGACACATTCCTCATATTGATCATCTGCTATCCTTGTCTCTGGCAGAGCTGGGATAGCCTTTTCTAGGGTTGCTTGTGCCACCTCTATAAGCTTTCTACATATCGCTAGTCTTTCTTTTTCTAATTGCCCTTGTGGGTAAAGTTTTTCATGTTGCTCTACATTCGGACCCCTCTTAATTCTAGCTTGGTAAGCTTTCAGACACATATCTAAGTTGTCTGGTTTTGGGTCAGCTAGAATTGATCCTGGTTTCTCTATCTCTTGGATAAGTGGTGGCACAAGAATCTCCCCCCGAATCCTTTGTTCTTTATGCTCATTCTTGTTTCGGATTTGTGTTTTATTATTATTTTTTTGACTCTCATTTTTCGCCCATTTATCTTTGCGTTTTTCACTTCTTTCCTTCCTGTTTCATTCTTAGTCCAAGGGAGAAGACTTCTATGCAATTATTTTTTACTTAATTTCCTTGCACTTGGTCACCTCCTTTTGCCCGCTATCCACAATTGTATCTCGGAAAGATATCTTCTCGTTCTCACCCGCTTACTTGCACTTACTCTCATGCACACACTACACCTTTGAGAAATCTAGCGTTGTTGACTTTTTGCCGAATACATTATCTAATAAGAAGAAGATAATATATGCTGATCATGAACCTGTAAATATATAGTCTGATTCACTCAGTTATCCACATAGTCTGAGATGCGTATAAAACCCGAAGTTAAAGCATGTGAGAGTTGGGGTTGCATTGAGACTTCTTCAAGCTTCAAACCTTTCCATAACAACGTACCTTGTTTCTTCTCGCATAGACAAAGATAAAAAAGAACTATCTATCGTAAATGTCTGACAACAAAAAAATCTATGTTGTTAGCTACGTGCCAATCCCTATTTTCAGTACATATGTGTGAAGCTTTTGTTGAATTTGAAGAAGCACACAGAATGAGTTTCCAGTCCTTATGCATATGAAAACTAACTCCTCAGTCACTACAACCAAGAGAATCAAGAAATGAACATTTGCAAACATACACGCATAAGCTGCATGCGATTATCAACAAAACATCATTGCTCTATGATTTCGTAATATGTGCAAACATTTGAGATCCTTAAAGAAGTCGTCCAAAGCAGGGAAAAGAAGATGAAACAGAATCCCATCATTATCTGAGTACATCACACGATTTAATTATTAGAGCACCTGGAACTGTTGGATGTATCACACATGAGTGATCATGTCTCGATGGCTGCTGTTCATTGTTCTCATGCATTGCTCGTTCTAAGTAAATCGTGAACATTGATACTTACCATAATGAAAAACTGCAGTGGCATGTCTAAAAAAACCGTAAAACTTTGAACTCTTAAGTTCTCTTATCATGTGTACTTCTGAAAAGTTATGCACAGAAACTTGGCATGAAAGACAATGCCATAAGATTTATATCTGTATTAAATCTATACCTGCACAAAACACAGAGTACATAACCTTCGTATATATCAGGAATTTAACACCCACTACAGAACTTCATTTATCATTACGAGTTGAACATAAAGTGTGGTCAACATGTGAAGCAATCACCATCAGGAATTATGCATCACAAGCGATGAAATAGCCAAATGTATGAAATAATTGAGGATTGTGCCATTCAAAACAACTGCAATCAAAGTGGAACACACCCACCATTGGAACAGACCATCTGCGAGAAAGACAGATTCAAGTGTATTATGCACACAAGTTGCGTAGTGTTATTGACAGTGAAAGAAAACTAACAAATCGAATTAACCAGAGCGGATATAAATGGTGGATATAAATGGAAATGAAAGTCTTCGCTTTGCCATCGACTGCTAATCTCCTCCAGATAGAAAATCAGAGAAATGTAAGGCCCGAGTCAGAGTTACTTACAAAAGTGTTTCTGTATTCCATCATAATTATTCTGATGATGCGCAGGTGCTCGAACGCGTTAGCGCAGATATGTTCTTCCCTTTCATCTCTGCGAGAGAGATCATGTCCCATCCTTTTTGCATCAGAGATCCGGTCCCATCCCTTCTTTTCCTCTTGATATGCCTGAGCATGCCCCCCTTCTGCTACTCTTCGTCCTCCCTTCTCCTCGAATCCTGCACACGCAGCCCAGCAGAAGCCGACAAAATGTCTGCCCTCCCCCTTCAGATAACTGTAATGAGCCCCCAAAACAAAAGTGCCCTCCAATAACTCCCGCAGTAGCCGGTAGCAGAAGGAGATGGGCCTCCCTCTCAATCTGAGATGTACAGCCGTGAAGCGAGGACAAGGACATCCCCAACTGTACTCCTCCCACTTCCTCAGAGCTTCCTGTACCAAAAAACGAAGAAGAACTCCACTCGCGTCTCGGTGTGATATATGCCTCTTCCCCCTCTTCGTCGTTTCCCCATCTCTTCAAGAATACCTGCCACATTAGACAAAAACAAAAGACAAAAAAAAAACCTCCTGCCAGGGCATGGCCGAGTGCTTTCCTCTGCTTTTTCTCTGTAGGTAAAGCAAAAAAACCCCCCTGTTCTGCACAAAAAACGGAAAACGGCCCACACCCTTGGTTTTTCTTCTGCCAAAATACCAGCACCAAAAATCTTGTCAGGCGAATTCTTTCGTGGAATGTTACTCCATGACTGTAGTCGAGATTGAAGGGAGTTCAACTCTTCTAATTTCTCAAATTGAGAGTATTTAAGCAAAATCCGTAGTAATTTGGTCATTTCTTCTGTAACAAGATCGACCATGTTCACAACAGTTTGCTATATCTGACTTTGACCACGATTTGGATCAAAAGTGCAATCACTTGTTATTGAATTTCTATCATTAATGTGAACTTCAGCTTCAAGGGAGGTTTTCTCAATTTCTACCTCCTTCAGGTCATTTATAAAGTCAGATCCCGAGACTTGTGTAAGATCCCTAACAAATTTATCTACATTGAATGCACCAGTTGCATTTCCCTCTTGAGCATTTGCCAAAGCAGTATCAGGTTTCGCTTCAAATACATGTGCTGTGCTGTTAACACAATCAGAAAAATCATTCCATGGTGTAGCCTCCTCTCAAAGAGTTCCATGAAACTACATCCTTCTGAATTAACATGTCGAACAGTTCTTGTGCACTAGAACGTGAACTACACTTGTAGTGAAAGTCAAAGAGTGCTCTGCTAACAACAAGATCGGCAGCTTCTGAGTTGGTGCATCATCTCCTGTAATGATGTTACCTACAGTCAAATAACAGCTCCAGGAGTCTGCGACACACCCCCGCCTCAAATGCATAGCAAAAGTTTGAGAAAGTCCATGTTGTATTTCTTAGCATCGAGAGCTTCCATGTTGTATTCCTCTCATCAATTATTCGATCAATTCTTCAAGTACCTGCAATCAAACAAATTCCCTTGCCAAATACAAACATATTAGTGCATAAAAAGCAACCATTTCCTGAGCTAACATACTCCCCTCTTCTTATTTACGAAGTCGTCCTCGAGGAGCCCTTCTTGCTGCAATATAATCCAAACAACCATGAACATGTCAATTTACAATTGGTTCGCATACCTTTTCATCGAGCCATCATTCCAAGTGGACCTGCACTCATTGAAGCTATTAGTGCTAGAAATCACTAATGAATACATACAAATCATTCACTTCCAAAATGATCCAAGAACATGCACATATATGCAACTCCAATTCCAACATGCATCAAATTGCTCATGCATTCCATTATGAAAATTGTCTCAACCAAAAAAACACATGCATACCTTTCCATGTTTTACACATGCAACTATCATTGCGGAAAACAGAAAAGAAAATACCAAAATAAACAATGACAACTGAAATGAATCCAACAGGAGATGCAACATACCCAAAATGCATACCCCATTATTGCACCTACTATTTGCTATGTACAATTATTCCATGACTAGACACTCCCGAAGAATCCCCATTGTCATCCTACAAAAGCCATCGAGACTCGAGTACAGGTCAAGTCCTACATAAAAACCCTGGGGTGTCCCACACACGCGAAAACCCTCGAATAGAGCACACAAGTTATAAAGCAAAACCGTTGCATTACCTTGCTAAAGGTCTCATCCATAAGTACATATACAGTATCCGTGCCTTTGAGAATGTCGATTCAGAGTGACCTGATCTGTCACAAGCCACCATACCAATCACACAAGCAAATAACGTTCCCTTCCACGCGATCGTCGCCTTCTCCTCTCTCTCTCTCTCCCTCAGGAGTGAGGTAAATTTTATTTATATTCACACGTTGGCCTACATTGACATTGGATGCGATTTGTGGACCTGACCACCCGACCAGGTTGATTCCACCCATCTACCAATGCAACGTAGTGCACAACACACAAACACATAACGATAGACAAGTAACATATATCAGCTAGCCCATAACGAAGTTGGATGCGGCTCGTGGTCGTGACCGCCCGGTCACGATGGCTCCACCTACCTACCAACCCGTTATGGCGCGTAGCTAAGACGCAAACATATACATCCCAAGCCTATGGCAAAACTAGCTGCGGCTAGTGGTCCTAACCACCCGGCTAGGATAACTCCACCCACCTACTAGCCCACCATAGCGCGTAGGTACAGTCACAACAACACAATGTTTTTTTTTCTTTCATTTTTTTTTCTCTTTTTTCATAGTTAATTAATTTTCCCAGTCCTGAGAATTAGGGAGAGGAAGAAAGGGTTGCTCCCCACTTTTCCCACACATGCATGCAAACATACACACTCCAGCCTTTGACAGATCAATCACCTCTTCACTCCATTCTCTCAATTACAGACACTACATATGTATTCATCGATTTGACTTTTCACTAGGTAACTACAACCGGCTATGCCTTGGTCCCTCATATACCTATCCTTAGATGATCTAGGATATGGGTCTCCTGGATATCTCATATAGCCTCACCTCATACTCGCATCCCGACAACTTCCCTAGGGTGAGTCCGGCTCAACTTCAGGAGCTCCGTCATCGCTACCTATCGTTAACAGATCTGCCCAAGCCCAATAGACATCATTTACCTTGTTAGGCAATTCCATCGTGCTGTCGTAATAGAAGTACCTATCCTTGGCATATCCAGCCCAACTAAGTAGATATGCTTTGAATTTGGGAAATGGAAAGTCAATGTCAATACCTTGATTCCAAAAGCGTACAAGCCAGTGTGCCTCCTCCACGTCATAGTTTGTCTGCAAGCTCTCAACCAATATCTCCATGCTTTCTAACGCTTGATCTGAAAAATATACGACAAGGTCGAACAGAGCGCTCTGGTATACTTGATCAGCCATCGGTCGCCTAGTCCTCAGTGATCCTACATAGTAACACACTTGGTTTACCAATTTTTGCAATTCGAGCAAATAGAAGGTAAATTGAATGAACAAGTAGAGAAAGGCCTTCTCGCTTCGTTCTCGTATCCAACCACACATCTCTCGTAAGAGCATCCAAATCACGCAAAAAAGTGTCATCATCCAATAGCTCACACGAAGTCTTGTCCATGCACATTCACCTATCAATCCTTGTACGTTCTGCTCGCTATCTTGACATCTAATCCAATCAAACCTCCTTCGAATAACTCTGGCATGCTCGGCATGGGCCAATCCTAAGTCCTTTAGGCCGTCGCCATTCTTACAAGTTTTCTTTGCATGAAGCACTTTACTCACTTTACTCTTTTCTGGTGCATTTCCTAATGCATGTTCTTTCTCCAATGCTTCATGTATGAAAATCCTCTCTTTACCACCACTTTGGTTCTCCTTATCTCTTGCTTTCAAGAGGTTCTCCTTTCGATCAACTAATTCCTTACTAGAACTGTCGTGATCCACACACCACTTTTCTCTCCTTGATCTACCTTTGCTTTCATGCTCTTCCTTGCATGTACCCTTGCTCATTGCATCATGTACTCTCCTGGTACTAGACAATTGCTTACTGTTTTGGTTCCTTGTCAACTTTTGATCATATCCTCGATTACGAGTTCCAAAAGAGCATTTTCTATTTTTCGAAGAGTTTTCCCTCCTTGCATGAGGATCCACCACCTAGCTTATTTTCTTTTCCTTCTCCACCATTTATAGAGCAATGGATTTTGATATTCTCCCATCTTTGTATCTTGATTCTTGGAGAGCTGCAAGTTGAACTCGTCTTGAAGCAGATTCTTGTAGGTGTCTGTGTTCAAAGAAAACCTAGCTCGTGCCATCTCTTGCCTTGCTTTCTCCTTTTCTTTCTTTTCCATCTCATCGACTATTATTGTCTTCTTGTCGATCGAGTTTGGGGATACTTGGATTTGAATCCGATCAGACTTTGGCCCTATTGAAATGAAACCTGTGTGCCAGTCATGCACACAATTGGCTTGCACCAGCCATGGCCGTCTAAGTAAGATCAAGAAGGTGGCCTCTGAGGTCCTTGGTCTTACTATCAGATAATCAACCTTAAACTCTAGACCGCCCACAACTGTGCTTAGATTCTTCAAAAGACCCGCAGGCTTCACTTGCGTTTGATCTGCCATCCTCAAGGACATTGGAGTTTCTTCCATGTGGTTGAGGCCCAAAGCTTTCATCATGTACTCAGTCATTAAGTTGACTGCCGCTCCACTATCTAACTGAGCACCTGGGACTACATACCCTTTAATCTCGACTGTCACAGCTGGAGCATTCGAATCAATCTGCGTCGTAATACTTTGAATCATACCTTGGACATTTGTTTCTTGTCTCTTTTTATCTCGAATTTTCCTCGGCTTCTTGATATATTCGTTATAGAATTGTTTCCTATATACAGGTGAACATTTCAGCAATGTGCCAATGTCCAACGTGACTTCCGTGTCAGCCAACAGTTTTATGATGTCAACTTCTTCCGAACTTTGTCTTTCCTTCTTACACTTTGGAGCCCTTAATCTTTCAGGGAAGGGCGCTATGCCTGGCACAAACTCCTTGGTCACTGGTGGAAGGATCTCGATCTCTTCCCCATCCTCAAACTCTTGCTGTTCAGCAAATCCTCCAACTTGGTTTTCTACCTCTCCATGTTCGGGTATTTTCTCTTGGCTAGATTTTTCGCTTTCACCTTCTAGATTTTTCTTCAAATACTCTTGAGTTCTTGTGACTACTACCACAGTTGGCTCTTTATGCGGTTTCTTGGCATGGTAAGCATCCACAAAGTGCATTGACGAGCTAGAGCCTTCTTGAGGGTTCGGTGTCCTAAACACCACTCCGATCGTAGGAACTGGCTCTTGAGCTCTCGGTGTGGAATGCATCTGAGTCTCAACATAATTTGAGGACCCTATTGGCCCCTTATCCTTGCCAGTGGAAGCTCGTCGTTTTGGACAATCTTCATCAAAGTGGCCCTCTCCACTACAGTACCTACACAGCGGGGTATAATCAACTGGTTTCTTTTCGTTTGGACATCTAGATTGAGTATGGCCAAAGCCATGGCACCTCCAACACTCGATTGGACCATCTCTTCTTTGATCATGTGCGACTCCTCTCGGATAGTCTCCTCCTTGACCCTGAGCACCATATCCATAAGTTTCTCTATTTTCCCAACGAGATGTAGGTGGGATACTTTGAGCAGGCAATCCCGTGTAGGATCTTTCTCTTGTACCTCCCGATTTCATGGTCCGCTCTTCATAGGCCCTCTTGTTGTAACATCGGTCTTCCCAGTGATCGGTCCTTCCGCAAAAAGTGCAACGCATTCTAGGTGGCGATCTATCTGTGAATACTCTCGAAACTGTAGGGCATTCTGAAGCCAAATGGCCGTAACCATGGCACTTTCCACACCATGTATTCGATCTAAACACTTGATTGGGGTTTGTAGTTACCTCTTGTTTCACTGTGTATGTTTCCTGGGTCATTGTGACAGCTTTTATAGCTTGGGTGACCAACTCCAATACTCGTTCTTCAGTCAGCGCAGGCTTCACCTTGCCTGGCGTGCTAGTGGCAGCTACAAAAGTTGGGGTCGTCAATGCGGGACTTCCTTGGCCAGGATCTTTCATTGGTATGTTTCCTGGGCCTCCCATTGGCTCGTATAAGAGCTCCATCTTCCTCTGTTGACATAATTGTACTTCCTCCCAAAGCCTTGCTAGTTCCTTAGCATCTACTAAAGTTGCAGGTCTTGTCAGGCTGATATGCTGCTGCGCCATAGGATCTCTCAATCCCGCAATGAATCTTCTCTTCAATGTCTCATCGTTCGAGGCATTCGCGCCCATCTTTCTTACCAAGGTTTCCATTCTCTGAATGTAGTTATCGATGCTTTCATTGACTCCCTGTCGCAGGTAATCCATCTGTTGGGCCAATCTATCTTGGAAGCCTTGTCGTCGAAACTTTGCCAAGAAGGCTTCCTTGAGCATCTGATAAGTTCCACGCTCTTGTGGTGTCAGATTCCCATACCAATTGGCTACCTCATCATGGAGAATAGCCGGAAAAATCCTCAACCTTTGACCCTGGTCAACTACCTCATTGGCCTCACAAGTAACCTCAAACAGCAGGATAAAACTATCCGGATCCTCGTCCCAAGCACCTGAGAACTTGGTAAAGTCCCCCAAATGAACTGAAATCCACTGAGCCATTTCAAACAGAGGTGTGATATCAATATCACTTCGATCCCAGAAATTTAGTGCACGCGGCCTCAGGATCCCTCCTTCAAACTTTTGCACTTGATTCGCGACTCTCCTACGAGAGTACACGTTTTTAGCAGATTTCTTTAAGCTAATCGAGGTCAACTCACCTTGCAACTCCCACCTCTTCCTTTCTCTTTCAAGGGCTCTTCTCTGAGCGCGTTCCTCTCTCTTCGTTTGTGTTGCTCCTGAGGATGAGCTCCCCTCGCTCATGTACTAGATCTGGAGTCCGCAAGCTCGGCCAACATGTGGCGCTAGGCGAACCTATGGCACTCTCTTATAGAGATGTGCCAAGCTATTCCCGGCAAACGCAACAAAATGTTTCATTCTTAGTCCAAGGGAAAAGACCTCTATGCGATTATTTTTTTACCTAATTTCCTTGCACTTGGTCACCTCCTTTTGCCCGCTATCCACAATTGTATCTCGGAAAGATATCTTCTCGTTCTCACCCACTTACTTGCACTTACTCTCATGCACACACTACACCTTTGAGAAATCTAGCGTTGTTGACTTTTTACCGAATACATTATCTAATAAGAAGAAGATAATATATGCTGATCATGAACCTGTAAATATATAGTCTCATTCACTCAGTTATCCACATAGTTTGAGATGCGTATAAAACCCAAAGTTAAAGCATGTGAGAGTTGGGGTTGCACTGAGACTTCTTCAAGCTTCAAACCTTTCCATAACAGCGTACCCTGTTTCTTCTCGCATAGACAAAGATAAAAAAGAACTATCTATCGTAAATGTCTCACAACAAAAAAATCTATGTTGTTAGCTACGTGCCAATCCCTATTTTCAGTACATATGTGTGAAGCTTTTGTTGAATTTGAAGAAGCACACAGAATGAGTTTCCAGTCCTTATGCATATGAAAATTAACTCCTCAGTCACTACAACCAAGAGAATCGAGAAATGAACATTTGCAAACATACACGCATAAGCTGCATGCGATTATCAACAAAACATCATCGCTCTATGATTTTGTAATATGTGCAAACATTTGAGATCCTTAAAGAAGTCGTCCAAAGCAGGGAAAAGAAGATGAAACAGAATCCCATCATTATCTGAGTACATCACACGATTTAATTATTGGAGCACGTGAAACTGTTGGATGTATCACACATGAGTGATCATGACTCGATGGCTGATGTTCATTGTTCTCATGCGTTGCTCGTTCTAAGTAAATCGTGAACATTGATACTTACCATAATGAAAAACTGCAGTGGCATATATAAAAAAACCGTAAAACTTTGAACTCTTAAGTTCTCTTATCATGTGTACTTCTGAAAAGTTATGCACAGAAACTTGGCATGAAAGACGATGCCATAAGATTTATATCTGTATTAAATCTATACCTGCACAAAACAGAGAGAAGTACATAACCTTCGTATATATCAAGAATTTAACACCCACTATAGAACTTCATTTATCAATACGAGTTGAACGTAAAGTGTGGTCAACATGTGAAGCAATTAACATCAGGAATTATGCATCACAAGCGATGAAATAGCCAAATGTATGAAATAATTGAGGATTGCGCCATTCAAAACAACTGCAATCAAAGTGGAACACACCCACCGTTGGAACAGACCATCTGCGAGAAAGACAGATTCAAGTGTATTATGCATACAAGTTGCATAGTGTTATTAATTGACAGTGAAACAAAAATAACGGATGGAATTAACTAGAGCGGAGAAATCCAGCATTATTTTCTAAAGTACTCTTTAGCAAATGATGGATATAAATGGAAATGAAAGTCTTCGCTTTGCCATCGACTGCTAATCTCCTCCCGATAGAAAATCAGAGAAATGTAAGGCCCGAGTCAGAGTTACTTACAAAAGTGTTTCCGCATTCCATCATAATTATTCTGATGATGCGTAGGTGCTGGAACTCGTTAGCGCAGATATGTTCTTCCCTTTCATCTCTGCGAGAGAGATCATGTCCCATCCTTTTTGCATCAGAGATCCGGTCCCATCCCTTCTTTTCCTCATGATATGCCTGAGCATGCCCCCCTTCTGCTACTCTTCGTCCTCCCTTCTCCTCGAATCCTGCACACGCAGCCCAGCAGAAGCCGACAAATTGTCTGCCCTCCCCCTTTAGATAACTGTAATGAGCCCAAAACAAAAGTGCCCTCCAATAACTCCCGCAGTAGCCGAGAGCAGAAGGAGATTGGCCTTCCTGTCAATCTGAGATGTACAGCCGCAAAGCGAGGACAAGGACACCCCCAACTGTACTCCTCCCTCTTCCTTAGAGCTTCCTGTACCAAAAAAGAAAGAAGAACTCCACTCGCGTCTCCGTGTGATATATGCCTCTTCCCCCTCTTCGTCGTTTCCCCATCTCTTCAGGAATACGTGCCACATTAGACAAAAACAAAAGACAAAAAAAAACCTCCTGCCAAGGCATGGCCGACTGCCTTCCTCTCCTTTTTCTCTGCTGGTAAAGCAAAACAACCCCCCTGTTCTGCACAAAAAACGGAAAACGGCCCACACCCTTGGTTTTTCTTTTGCCAAAATACCTGCACCAAAAATCTTATCAGGCAAATTCTTTCGTGGAATGTTACTCCATGACTGTAGTCGAGATTCAAGGGAGTTCAACTCTTCTAATTTCTCAAATTGAGAGCATTTAAGAAAAATCCGTAGTAATTTGGTCATTTCTTCTGTAACAAGATCCACCATGTTCACAACAGTTTGCTATATTTGACTTTGACCACGATTTGGATCAAAAGTGCAATCACTTGTTATATATCATTAATGTGAACTTCAGCTTCAAGGGAGGTTTTCTCAATTTCTACCTCCTTCAGGTCAGTGGGATTCATAAAGTCAGATCCTGAGACTTGTGTAAGATCCCTAACAAATTTATCTACATTGAATGCATCAGTTGCATTTCCCTCTTGAGCATTTGCCAAAGCAGTATCAGGTTTCTCTTCAAATACATGTGTTGTGTTGTTAACACAATCAGAAACATCATTCCATGGTGTAGCCTCCTCTCAAAGAGTTCCATGAAACTACATCCTTCTGAATTAACATGTCGAACAATTCTTGTGCACTAGAACGTGAACTACACTTGTAGTGAAAGTCAAAGAGTGCTCTGCTAACAACAAGACCGGCAGCTTCTGAGTTGGTGCATCATCTCCTGTAATGATGTTACCTACAGTCAAATAACAGCTCCAGGAGTCTGTGACACATCCCCGCCTCAAATGCATAGCAAAAGTTTGAGAAAGTTCATGTTGTATTTCTTAGCATCGAGAGCTTCCATGTTGTATTCCTCTCATCAATTATTTGATCAATTCTTCAAGTACCTGCAATCAAACGAATTCCCTTGCCAAATACAAACATATTAGTGCATAAAAAGCAACCATTTCCTGAGCTAACACTTCCATTTTGTGCTCTTGTATTCTGGGTACTCTCTCGCGGATCCTCAGAATCCTCACTTACCTGAGCTTTAGTGCTTACCGTTTTATCACTCTCTTGTTCCTGTTTTGGTTGTTTTCCCTTTTTTTGCCTTATCTAAGATCTCGTAATGGCTTTTAATGGCATTGTATACTCCTTATCACTTCCAGATCCCTCTATCACTTCAATTACATTGATTGGTGCAGTATCTTGGACTTTGGTTGGATTCTTAGGACAGTCCCTGAAAAGATGTTCCTTTCCGCAATCATTGCAATATCCTTCCCAAGTCCTAGGTGGTGGTGGATTGTAAGGTCGAGGGCACTCTCTAATAAAATGGTCTCCTCCGCATCTATAACACGGTCCTCTTGGCACAGGTGGTCTAATGGTTGGTCTCATGGGTGGTTGTGCTTTAGGAGCGGTATACATTAGAGTTGCGACCTCTGTCCCATAGCTCTAGTCATAGTTTTCATATCCATAATAAGCCAAATCATAGGTTGGTTCGTAATCTATCATGTTAGCTTCATATGGGTAGTACTCTCTTGGTGGCAGCTCATATCCAGGGTTAGCTGATTCCATATTGATTGTTGATGATGCTGGCACTATGGCTCTTTCCAAATTTGCTTCTGGTTGGGCATACTTCACATGTACTACCTGTTGAGGTTGTGACAGTTGGGGTCCTAACACTGGTTGTGGTGGTGGATACGGTGCCTGTTCATATGGTCTTGGTGCTCCTGCTGGTGTTGGATAGGGATTGTATCTGGGCATCTCTCTGCCTTGCTCTCTAGGTGGATATCCATATGGTTGATACTGTGGTGGTTGGAAAGGTCGTGCCTGCCTATTGAATGGACAATTTTCAATGGTGTGATTAGTGTATTTTTGTTCTATGTGGCAATACAAAGCGGTTCCTTATTGGTGCTGTCTGTTATATGGGTATGTTTGATGTGCACCGGTCCCTCCTCGCACACACATATGTGTGGGGTGATCTCCTCCACATAGACTACATCTTCGTAACATTGGCACTCTTAGGGCTGGTTGTTGGTAAGTTCTTTGCCCCTGGACTCCTAGTTTCTTCGCTAATAGCTCCGCTAATTCTTCCATATTACTGGAGTTGGAAGTAATGGTACTTCACGAGTCTTCTGATTTAGTGGGGTTGGGTATGCTCTTGAGGTCCTCAGCTAGGTTATCTTCTAAATCAATACATTCCTGGAGACATTCACTTAGGGTTTGTAACCTCTTCACGTAAACTAAGGTTCTTAGGGTTCCTTTCGTAAGTCCATCCAAAAATAATGAAATCATTTTTTGCTAAGTGGGTCTCTCAGCCACTGGGCATCTATCCACATACTGATTGAATCTTCGGGCAGTAGTTTTCACTGTTTCATTAGGGTTCTATTTAAAACTCTGAATTAAAGACACAGAATTGTGTTTAATCCCTCTGTTGGTGAATTCCCCAATGAACTCTTGAAAGAATTGCTCCATGTTTCCAAATTGATTGGGATCTAATGGCTGGAACCAAGTTAGAGCCGTTCCTGTGAGGGTGAGTCCAAAAGACTCATACTGCACAAAGAAGTCGTCTACTTGTTTTGCCCTTAGAACTTGTTTAAATTCAGCAATGTGATCGTAGGGTTCTCCCAATCCATCATAATGATTTCTTACACACTTGGCCACTTGGATAGGTCTCAGTCTTCTCATTGGTTCTGGTGGTCGAGGCATTACAGGGAAGACAGGAACTATTGGTCTAAATGGGGGCATTCCCGGCTGTCCTCCTACTGGTGGCCGTGGTCATACTGGTGGTCGATATTGATTTCTTACTCCTGGGTGGGTCTGATTGTTTGTTTGCACTCCTGGAGTTGCAAATTGTACATGAGTACGGTTTGGCACACTTCATTGGCTGGTCTGTCCTGACGTGGTGTGTTCTGTCTCTTGTTGATTTCCAAAAGGGTTCTGCGAAGTAGTTACCTGATCTCTTTGAGGGAGTACAGACACACCCATGTATTTCAGTCGAGCCCTGTCCAAGGCACTAACCAACCAATATCTTCTCTAATTTTTGTCTAGATATGTGATCCTGGTTTCATCTTTTGGATCCTTCTGTTGGTGCATACCAATCACCAATTGAAGGCTTGGAAGATTAAAGGATGAAGGAAGAATCAATTCCTAAAGTGTGGAAGAAGATTACATTCAGAGGATAAGAGAAGTGTACACATATGTACATTAGTTTAGTCATAGCTGACTTAGATCTTTTGTTTAGTAAGAATCATGTACAAATTTATCTATAAATACTTTGAGAAAAGTCGGGGCAAGTATGAGAGCATATGTGACAATAGTTAGAAGTCAAGAATGAGGGAGATAGATGTCATGAGATAGAGAAAAAGTTAGTTGAGTTAGCTCTCATCACTCAACTGTATTTTTTCTTCTGAGTAATTGAAAATATTTGCGCCCGATGTTTCTGCGTGTTCTCCTTCTACAGTAGATCAATTGTGAAATGCTTTTGTACAAGTCTAAGTTGAGAGTTGCTTGACCTCTGTACAAAGTTTTAGCTTCCAATTGTAATCAGGCTGAGTGAATTAAGTGTAGGAACATTCATATGTGAAGTGTGTTCACTGGTTCCTAAAACAGGCGCAGATTTCGAAGTTAATGTTTTGATCATTTCTCCTAGCACAGTTTAAAGTTTTGCATGAGTGAGGGCTTAATCTTTAAGTTGGAAGATAAGCTATTCATGTCTAGAAGCATTTTGGAAAACGGGTTCTATTCAAGGAGAACCAAGTCTTAAAAGTTACAGGTATAAAATCGACTGTTCTGAGTGATAGTTTCTAACATAGGTAACTTGAGAAGTTGATTTCTCAAGTTATACTTAATCTTTTGAAGTAATTCAACTTGGAGTAGATGCGCAATCTCTAGGAGATACTTCGTACAAAGTTTCATCAAAAACTTTACACGTTTGATAGGCCAATGTGAAGAAATAGTGCAGCAGACTTTTCTGTGTTTCATCTTCTTCACAGATTTGTTAACTTTTTGATAATTAGTAATTGATCCTCTAAATGAGTGGAAGGTTTTGACTTATTCTTGGTATAGAGGTGCTCTAATCACAAGAATAGGTTGTTCTTTTGGAGAATAACATTCTCCATCAGTGGTATCAGAGCAGGAGACATCAAATTGAGAAAAGGAGGATCCCGACTGCTGCAGATTCAAGAAATTCAACACTTGAAGGACTAAGAAGTGAAAGCTTGGAGTCAAAGCTTGAGGAGAAGACTATTTGACATCAAGAAAGGCAAAAGGAGTTCAATTCGAAGTAAAGGTACATACATTGTTTGTAAAGCTTGAAGATTTCAATACACAGGTGGATACAAGATGGGAGAAAGCTTGCAGATTGATAAGCTAGATAGGGAGAACTATCCAGCATGGTCCATGAGGATGGAAGCACACCTCATGAGCAAAGATCTTATATCATTTATTACAGGAGATGAAGAAAAACCTGAGTTTGCAGATCCTAGTATTCCTACTAGGGAAGAGCTTGCAATGTTGAAGACTTGGATGAGAAAGGATGCTCAAGCAAGGAGCATCATCTACATGGCTGTAAATGATTACCTTTTACCTCACATCAGAGGTTTGGAAAGTGCTACAGATGTTTGGAATGCTTTGGAAGAGCATTTCCAAAATACTACTAAGTCAAGGAAGTTCTCACTATGGGCTGAGTTCACAACCTTCAAGAAGAAGAGCTCACAATCAATTTCAGATTATGTGGCAAGGATGAAAGATATTGCAGATAGCTTGGGAGCAGTGGATGAAGACATTGAAGAGGAAAAGTTGGTAAGACAAATACTTACAGGTTTGAGAGGAGATGAGAAGTGGAAGCCTTTTATATTGTCCATAGAATTGTCACTTGATCACTTTACTCCTGATCTTAATCAATTGCTAGGACACATGCTAACCTTTGAGCAAGATCTTAAAGGAGACAATGACAGAAGTACAAGTCAAGCTATGTACTCTAAGGATAAGAAAAAGAATGGCAAGGGAAAGCAATCAAATGATGATGAAGGGAATTCAAATCAAGCTAACTTCACAAAAGGGAAGACAAATTTCAGAGGTAAAGGAAGAGGAGGTAAGAACAAAGATAATGCTAAAGCTTGTTGGATTTGTGGCAGAACAAATCATTTGGCAAATGATTGTTGGTATAACAATCAAAATGGTGGAAGCAATAATCAGAACTATAGTCAAAGAGGTAGAGGAGGCAGAAACCAAAGAGGCAATTTCAGAGGAAGAGGAGGTAGGACATCATATGGTAGAGGAGGTGGAAGAAACTTCCAATCTCAGTCCTACAATAATAATTATTATAATTATGCATCAGATCAGAAGGATGACATGACTCTTATCTTGAATGCAACTCATGAATCAATGGGAGAAGATCAAAGAGTGTTTTATATTGACTCAGGGTGCAGCAACCATCTGAGTGGGAATCTATCTTTGATGACTGATATGGAAGCAAGGGTGAATGGACATACAGTTCAGACAGGTGACAATACCAAACATAAAGTGGAGAGCATTGGATCAGTGAAGACAAAGAGTGGAAGTACACTTCTGAGCAAGGTACTTTATGTTCCTACTATTCCTAAAAATTTGATAAGTGTAGGGCAAATTGTGGAGAAAGGATATGAGGTAAGATTCATAAATTATGGTGTTTATGTACAAGATCCAAATCAGGGATATAGAAACATAATTGCAGGTAAAAAGGAAGGAAGATTGTTCACTCTCAAAGTCCAAGGTAATGTGGGACATGCATTATTTACCTATGGAAGTCAAAAGGTATCTAAATTAGACCTATGGCATAAAAGGCTAGGTCATTTCAATGAGAGAGCTATAAAGGAGATGTCAAAGAATCAGGTGGTGCTTGGATTGCCAAATATTGAAGGGCAACATATGGTGTACAAGTGTGAAGCTTGTCAATTAGGTAAAGCACATAAGAGTTCTTACAACAAATCAGGGTACAAGCATTCAAATATGCTTAAATTGGTTCATACAGATGTATGGGGTCCCTCAAGGGACTATAGCATAAATGGATCCAGATATTATGTGTTGTTTGTTGATGATGCAACCAGGTGGATTACTTTGTATGTAATCAAGGATAAATCAGAAGTTTTCAAGACATTCAAACATTTTCATGCTTATGCAGAAAGGATCACAGGGCAAAAGCTCAAGAGGTTAAGATCAGATGGAGGGGGAGAGTATTTCTCTAAAGAGTTTGATGATTATTTGTGGAATGCAGGTATCAAAAGAGAAGTAACTTGCAGGTACTCCCCTCAACAGAATGGAGTAGCAGAAAGGAGGAATATGACTCTTGTAGAGTTTGCAAGAGCCATGATGAAGGAAAAGAATTGTCCAAATTACTTATGGGCAGAAGCCATTAACACTGCAACATACCTTGTGAATAGGTTGCCTTGCAAAGCTTTGGATGGAGGAACCCCTTATGAAGCATGGTGGGGTAAGAAGCCTAGTCTTGATCATTGTAAAGTATTTGGATGTATTGCATATGCTTATGTTCCTTCACAATTAAGACATAAGCTAGAACCAAAAGCAGAGAAGTATGTGTTTATTGGATATGATGATAGACAGATGGGTTACAGGTTGTGGAGTCCATCCACAAAGAAATTTCTTGTTACTAAAGATGTGACATTTGATGAGAAAAATATGTGGTATACAGGATCACCAAATGAGTATACAGGTGTTGAAGAAATTCAAAGGAAAGGAAAGGCAAAGGTAAAAGTATGTGAAGAAATTGTTGATGAAGTTGACTCTAGAAGTAGAGTGCAGGATTATGTAGAAGAAGGGCCAAGATTTGATCCAGAGTCAAATGAGGCTGAAACTTCAAGGAATGCAGAAATCAGAAGATCTACAAGAGAAAGGAAAGAACCTATAAGGTATAGTTATGATACATCTTTCCTAACAACAAAAGATTATGCCTACATTGTGAAAACAGAAGAAGATCCAACCACTTATGAAGAAGCCAAAGGTAAACAGAATTGGGAGAAGGCAATGCAGGAAGAGTATGATGCTCTACTTGAAAATGAAACTTGGGAACTAGTACCAAGACCAAAGAATCAGAAGGTCATTGGATGCAAGTGGGTATATAAAACAAAGAGGTTTGCAGATGGTAAGGTGTCTAGATATAAGGCTAGACTTGTGGTCAAAGGTTATGCCCAAACTTATGGGGTAGATTATGATGAAACCTTTAGTCCTGTTGCTAAGATGTCTACAATTAGGACATTGATTGCTATTGCTGCTTGCAAGGGATGGAAATTATCACAATTGGATGTGAAAAATGCATTTCTAAATGGATACATTGCAGATGAAGTATATATGGAGCAACCAGAAGGCTTCATGGAATCAATTGGATCAGATTATGTGTGTAAGCTCAAGAGAGCTTTATATGGGTTGAAGCAAGCCCCAAGAGCTTGGAATTACAGATTGGTCAAGTTCTTGAATGAATGTGGATTTCAAGCATCAAAGGCAGATAGTAGCTTGCTAGTGAAGGCAAGTGAAAATGGATACATTTACATGTGCATTTATGTTGATGATATTATTGTTACAGGAACAGATGCTCAAGGAATCAATGAACTCAAAAGACAAATAGAGAAGGAGTTTAAGATAAGTGATTTGGGAAACTTATCTTATTTTCTAGGAATGCAGATTGTGTATACTCAACATGGAGTATATGTTTCACAAGAGAGATACTTGAAGAATCTTCTAGTCAAGTTTAACATGGAAGATTGCAAGATCTCAACCACACCATTGGAGGTAAATCATAAATTAAGCAGGTATGGAGGTGAAGAATTCAATGACATGAAGAAATATCAGAGTTTGGTAGGTAGTCTAATCTATGCTACCTTGACAAGGCCAGATCTATCATATGCAGTAGGTGTGTTGTCACAATTTATGCATTGTCCAAAGAAGACTCATTGGATTGCAGCCCAAAGGGTACTCAGATATATCAAAGGAACCCTAAGTGAAGGTTTGTATTATGGTTTCACTTCTGACACAAGAATCAAAGTGTTTAGTGATGCAGATTGGGCAGGTGACTCAGATGATAGAAGGTCTACTCATGGGTATCTCTGTTATGTTGGAGATAAGCTAGTTTCTTGGTGTTCAAAGAAGCAACATACAGTTGCTTTATCATCCACAGAAGCTGAGTATAAGGGAATGGTAGAAGCTGCAAAGGAAGTGATATGGTTGAAGACCTTGATGAAAAGTTTTGAGTTTGATCATAGTACTCCAATAATTTTTGGAGACAATATGAGTTCTTTGTATTTGGCAGCTAACCCTGTTTTTCATGCCAGGACTAAGCATATAGAGATTCAGTATCATTTCTTGAGGGAAAAGGTACTAGATAAAGAGATTGAAGTGATGTACACTCCAACAAAAGAACAAGTGGCAGATATGATGACAAAGAGTTTGGATGGACCTAAGTTACAAAGGTTCAAAGACATGGCAAGTATCAAGAAGACAGAGAAAACCTCAATTGATGATTGAGGGGGAGCTGTTGGTGCATACCAATCACCAGTTGAAGGCTTGGAAGATTAAAGGATGAAGGAAGAATCAATTCCTAAAGTGTGGAAGAAGATTACATTCAGAGGATAAGAGAAGTGTACACATATGTACATTAGTTTAGTCATAGCTGACTTAGATCTTTTGTTTAGTAAGAATCATGTACAAATTTATCTATAAATACTTTGAGAAAAGTCGGGGCAAGTATGAGAGCATATGTGACAATAGTTAGAAGTCAAGAATGAGGGAGATAGATGTCATGAGATAGAGAAAAAGTTAGTTGAGTTAGCTCTCATCACTCAACTGTATTTTTTCTTCTGAGTAATTGAAAATATTTGCGCCCGATGTTTCTGCGTGTTCTCCTTCTACAGTAGATCAATTGTGAAATGCTTTTGTACAAGTCTAAGTTGAGAGTTGCTTGACCTCTGTACAAAGTTTTAGCTTCCAATTGTAATCAGGCTGAGTGAATTAAGTGTAGGAACATTCATATGTGAAGTGTGTTCACTGGTTCCTAAAACAGGTGCAGATTTCGAAGTTAATGTTTTGATCATTTCTCCTAGCACAGTTTAAAGTTTTGCATGAGTGAGGGCTTAATCTTTAAGTTGGAAGATAAGCTATTCATGTCTAGAAGCATTTTGGAAAACGGGTTCTATTCAAGGAGAACCAAGTCTTAAAAGTTACAGGTATAAAATCGACTGTTCTGAGTGACAGTTTCTGACATAGGTAACTTGAGAAGTTGATTTCTCAAGTTATACTTAATCTTTTGAAGTAATTCAACTTGGAGTAGATGCGCAATCTCTAGGAGATACTTCGTACAAAGTTTCATCAAAAACTTTACACGTTTGATAGGCCAATGTGAAGAAATAGTGCAGCAGACTTTTCTGTGTTTCATCTTCTTCACAGATTTGTTAACTTTTTTATAATTAGTAATTGATCCTCTAAATGAGTGGAAGGTTTTGACTTATTCTTGGTATAGAGGTGATCTAATCACAAGAATAGGTTGTTCTTTTGGAGAATAACATTCTCCATCACCTTCAACTCATAAAATGTCATAGGGCTTTCTTCTCTCCTTGGAGCCGGTAAGTCTGTTTGAAGCAATAAGTCCGATCCATGGATCATATATACTTCCAACAGCTAGTGGTCTTGAGGTATCAAGTCTCCTTTCAAGACTCGTGTTACTTGGGATCTACCTCTAGGAGTTGTCACTAGCTCCTTAGGGTTTGGTCTTCCTGAGTTTTCTGGTTCCACTAAATCTCCCCTTTCATTGATCAACTCCGGAAATTTGGTCACTATGTAGATGTGAGCCATTTTGTCTATGTATGCTCCTCCCTCATACTTGACAGCAGGTCTAGGCAAAATCGTGGCATCCATGGAGGTTACCATCCTAGCCACTGATCTGTTTAAACCATCCAGGTAGATGGGGATCTCCTGGGCATTAGTAGATACATACTGTAAGGAAGTACGGAAATCTCCTTCTACAGTGGTCATGAAATGTCTACCTGGAGCGGGACCTTGCATGTCTTCCAAAGCCATGGGTATCTCTTCTTCTCATTCACTGGAGGTATCTGAATAGACAGAGTGGTGACTAGCCTGGGCAGCACTTCCCACAGAAGATATGACACTTCTTCGGCTACTTAGCACCCTCTCTGACCTCAAGTTCATTCACCCTCTTGAAGCTCTCTAGGTCTCTCAAACTCAAGGACCTGAAACCTACGCGATACGATACTTGTCGTGTAGATGATACGATACTGCTGTTGGTCGCGATACGATACTTGATGTTTGGCTGATACGATACTTGATGCACCTGATGAGACGATACTGAACTAATTCAACGATACGATACCAAAGTTTCCTAAGATACGATACCAAGATCTGGGGCGATACGATACCAACGGTTCCCACGATACGATACCGGTTCCCTCACACGATACGATACTACAACAACTCACGATACGATACCTAATAGTCAGGCGATACGATATTGCTGCGTGATCACGATACGATACTGGTTTGGTATCGCGATACTAAACTAGGACGTGGCACGATACGATACTTCAGAGGTTGACGATACGATACCTTAGGATCGAAGCGATACAATATCAATAGTCCTTGCGATACGCTACTCAAAATCCAGGCAATACAATACTAGGGTGGGGTGCGATACGATACCAACGCAAGTGGTGATACGATACCACCAATTTGCACGATACGATACTTGAATGGTATCGCGATACTAAACTGGGAAGAGGACGATACGATACCAAAAGTGGACCGCGATACGATACCACTTTAGCAAGGAAAGATCGCGATACAACCCGGCGATACGATACCACGAGTGGTATTGTGATACCAAGGTTGGTGACCGGCGATATGATACTTCCGCGAGTATCGCGATACTAGGGAATTTTTGGTATCGCGATACCAAAAACTCAACCGATCGCGATACTCAAGCCAAAATACCTCCAAATGCTAAAATTTTTACACCCCCTTGCTTCTCTCTCAACCTTCCTCTTTCTTAACCTACTGTCTCTTTCAAGGAAGCTCAAAAACAAACTGTTTCCCCCCCCCACGATACTGAATGCGAACTTAATCACGCGTTGGTGCACTTTTAGTGTGTTTTTTTCAAAGAAAGTTTACCTTTGTGCTCTCTTGCTTGCACCTTGAGCTCAAAATCTAGCTTTGATGGCCTGAAACGCACGATACCTCACACGCAATACCAGTCGCTGCTCGTCCGCGATACTGCCTTTCAGAACAGTAGAGAAATGAACTAATTTTTTGGTTTTTATACTTTTGGTGACTGAAACTGAACTACACTAACTTCGCAAATGTTTTGAGATTTTTCTTGGTCTTGAACTACTCCTATTTCACTCCTCTCCTTCTCTCTGCTCCTTCTACCCTAACCCTAACTCCTCTTACTCTCCCTTTCTACTAACCCTAAACCTAAAAACTCATTACACACACCTCCCGGATGTGAAGTAACAAGTGCTGAAGTGCTTGACTACTTGCCACGGAACAAATTCACTTCTACAAGTACGATTCTATCACACTTGATCTATAACCATCACGAAGGCACCTTGGCTGAAGTTTCCCGGCAACGGTGCCAAAAACACTCATTTGCAACACAAGTGCGTATAGTGGGAAATTGACACACGCTTATATGTCAATCCGATCAAACGACCTAACCAAGTGTATGAAGACATGTGCACACATGATGGAAATGAAGTGGCTCAGCTGATATGCATGAGAAAAGAGTAATCCACCTCTCAAACTTACTGAAGGACTGAAAGTGTCTGCCGCGATACCTCTTACAGTAGTTTTCAGTAAATCAATGATTTCTCCCACCTCCAAGCTCCGAATATAGTCAATAGCGTACTCGTTTCGAAGCTCTCGACAAGACGCAGCTATTGGAAGTGGTTTCACTCGATTCTAACAACTATACTTCAAGTTATGATCAAAATAGTGAATAGTGGGAAGCACCCACGCTCATGCCACAACTCTTACAAGCTCACACACACACTACAGTAGCTTAAAAACAGTGGGGAGGGATAGACAACAGTCCTACACACACATTCCAAACATTACACACACATACAAGATCAAAGTGAAGATGGAAATCTGCAAGAAAAAGGCAAATTCGAAATTTTGGAGAGCTCCTTCTTCACAATGGCAAAAAGTCTCTACAAAGAGTCACAAAGTGACTTATATACATGTGCCCTAAATTTTGGTCCTTTCACACAAGAGACCGGCACTTTATTCCAAAAAAGTGAATTTCCTACTAGTTTACAAAGGATACTTTACAACAAGTTGGGATTATGCAACTAGAGGACTCCTCTAGTGCATTTACATGGCTTTGAGGGAATTCTCTAAGACCTCGAAGAAGAAAAATTATGCCCATTAATTTGAAAATTTTGGGGCTCTTCTCTTGTGCTTCTTTACTCTGCAACACCAACCTATCTTTGATACCAATGCTAAATAATCAACATGCACTATAAATCTAAGGAACTAGTCTAACTAGCAACACCACAACCCTAAGCGAGAGCACTTATCCACCCATTCAACTTCACCCATATACATACCTCTAGGCTAAGGGGATGCATCTCGATGGGCTCATGCAAGTGCCCAACCGATTGTCCATGATTTGGACCTTTGGCTCATTTAAGTGTCAAGCCAAGTCTCCCTCATGTAGACACTCTTCCAAGGACCTTCGCATGTTTTCCAATTCCTCAAAGGCTATCACATGTCTTCTAATTCAAGTGAGGATTCTTCTTTCATGTACAACCAAAGGTGGCACTTATACAAGCTTCTCCCAAGTCTTAAGGTTCCCACACCTTAGGGTAAATCAAGCCTAAGGGGTCACAACACTTCAATGGGAGCTCATATGAATAAATACCCCAAGGGCTAAAACTAAATGTTGAACCCATAGGTTTAAGCATATGCCAAGGGTAGATTAAGGGCTAAACCAAGGCTAATATATATGATATCATAACCCTTATAATCCATATATTTAGCCTTTTGAACCCATGAATTATACAACACATAGATTGCTCTTATCTTTTCCTCCCAAGCACATACAAGCATATCCATATCTCTACCTCCTCTCCCCTCTAGAATTTAATAAATAGATCACCATAAGGTTCCATGTGGCATGCTAGCCACTAATCCTAAAGGTTTTTCACACCCAATGTTATATGACACGATTCTATGATGTACAATTGTAAGCATGTGTATATGCGTGTGTGAGAGAGATAAGCAACCCACTAAATGAAAACTTATATGGTTAGCAGAGAGAATCAAAGAATTAAATAAAGAATTAAATAAAGAATTAAATATAGAATTATGTGTGAGAGAAAACAAGGGATATATGGATAATTGATTGTGTCGACTGAGAAAAGCAAGGATTCATGTGTCTACATTTTTTATAATTGAAAAGAGAAGAGAAACAAAGTGAAATTTGAAAGACAATAGAGAGAGAAAGAGAGATAATTGAATAGAAAAGATACAAAAAATTGAGATGAGAGAGGACATATTTTTTAGCTGATTTCTAGGCTCTCACTATGGTTATTAAAATTTCCTTTACAATGCCCTCCGTAATATTTTTACTCATTATTATTTTTAATCCATCATTCTATCTATTTCTACGATTCGAAAAGCATTTTTTCTTGAAACACTGCCACTTGAAACTTTTTTTTTACCAATATACAGAAGGATTGAAGTCAAAGATTGAAGGAAACATTAGTCTATGAAGCTTGAAGATAGTGCACATTCAGAAAGTTAAGACTTGTATACATATGTACATTAAACTTATAGTTAGCTCACTTATACCTTTTGTATGGTTATGAGCTTGTACATATATGCCTATATATACAAGTAAAAAGTTTGGGCAAGTATGAGAGAGCATGAGATGAGAAGTATTAGAAGTCATTAGACACTTTAGAAGTGAGGAAGATATCTCTCATCCAGTTGTAAAATTTTCAGAGAAGAAGAAATATTGCACCTGATCTTTTGTTGAGTACTCCTTCTGTGTTTAATCTTTTGTACAATGCTTTTGTACAAGTCTAAGTCTATAGTTGATTGACCTTTGTACAAGTTTTCAGCTTCTAACTGTGATTAGGCTAAGAGAATAATTGAGAGTAGGAACATTTACATGTGTAAATGTGAAGAAGTGAAGTTCCAATAGGCGCAAAATTTGAAGTTAATGTTCTGGTCAGTTGTTGGAACTCAAAGTCAAGCACAAGCATGGAAGCACATCAGAAAGGTGGAAACACACAAGAAGAAGGAGCACGTAGGGAGCTCCATGAAGTAACTGTCAACTTTTCATAAGAATCCCCTACAAAAATAGTGATTTCCATCACTAAAATCATTGTAAATACCATTTTCTATTTTGGTAGCTCCATTTTGTGCAAGCCGAGGAGTCCTTGAGCTTGAGGAGCATTAGAAGTACCATCGTACCAAATTTCATAATTTTTAGACTCCATTTGAGCCCTCAAATAAGCCCTGGAACCTAATTTTTAACTAGGCCGGACACTAGGTCTGGACAGGGCCAAAACTAGTCAAAAAACTATAAAAAGAGCTAGAGAGCTCATTTTTGGGTTAGCTTCTTGTAGATTTCAGTTTTGTAATAGATTTCTTTTTGTAATCAAAATCCTTCCATTGTTCCTCTCTTTGATCTTGCCTTGTGCGCGTGTGTGTGTATGTGTGTGCATGTTTGTGTGCTTTCACTCATGCACTTGTGCCTTCACTTGCTCGTGGTCTTCATACCGGTCCTCACGTCTCCGCGGATTGACAAGTAAAGGAGGTGGTGCTTACGCTTGAGCTACACCAAATTTTGGCGCCGTTGCCGGGGAGAGAGCTTCGAGGACGAGCGTTGTGATGGTAAGATCGTAGATTTGCGACGTTGGAAGGTAAAAAAACTATCATTTCAGTTCATTTTCTGTTTTTTTCCTCTTCATCTTCATCATCATCATCATCTCCACCTTCTTCCATCTTCTTCTTCATAGAAATTTCTTGTTTTTTAGTGCATTTTCACCATCTTCATACCATTTTTCATGCATTATTGTGTGGGAAGGAGTTAGGAGGTGCAAGGGAGAGCAAGCGCTGTATTTTTTTCATGATTTTCTGCTCATACGGAGCTCGCCATAGCCGGCGCTCAGAAATTTGAATTTCCCGCCAAAAAACGCGATTCTGTGATGAAAATCGCGATTCTGTGAAAATTCAAAATTTTTTGAAAAATCACGATTTTCAGTTTCCCGCCTAAAAGTTGGTTGAAAAGAATCGCGATTCTATGTTTTTCTCAAAAAACACGATTCTCTGCTCAAAATCGCGATTTTCAAAAAACACGATTCTCTGCTCAAAATCGCGATTCTCACCAATCACGATTTTCAGCAAAAACACGATTTTGTGAAAAACACGATTCTCTGCTCAAAATCGCGATTCTCACCAATCACGATTCTCAGCAAAAAACACGATTTTGTGAAAAAGGCGACTTTCTGCTCAAAATCGCGATTCTCATAAATCACGATTTTCAGCAAAAATACGATTTTGAGAAAAACACGATTCTCTATGACAAAATCGCGATTTTCATGCCAAAAACACGATTTTGTGAAAAAAAGGCGATTCTGTGAAAACATGAATTTTTTGCTCAAAATCGCGATTTTCTAAAAACACGATTTTGTGCTCAACATCGCGATTTTCATATCAAAAACACGATTCTGAAAAAAAAAACACGATTTTGTGAAAAAAACACGATTTTGTAAATCACGATTCTCTGAGTCAAAATCGCGATTTTCAAAAATACGATTTTGTGCTCAACATCGCGATTTTCATATCAAAAACACGATTCTGAAAAAAACACGATTTTGTGAAAAAACACGATTTTGTAAATCACGATTCTCTGGGACAAAATCGCGATTTTCAAGTCAAAAACACGATTTTGAGAAAACACGAATTTCTGCTCAAAATCGCGATTTTCAATTCACGATTTTTCTGCTCAAAATCGCGATTTTCAAAAACACGATTCTGTGCTCAAAATCGCGATTTTCATGTCAAAAAACGCGATTCTCTGAAACACGATTTTGTGATCAACATCGCGATTTTCAAATCACGATTTTATGCTCAACATCGCGATTTTCAAAAACACGATTTTGTGATCAACATCGCGATTTTCAAATCACGATTTTATGCTCAACATCGCGATTTTCAAAAACACGATTTTGTGCTCAACATCGCGATTTTCAGAAAGTTCACAAAATCGCGATTCTCTCCAAAGGCCCTGTTTGCCTGTTCTGACCCCCAGGAGCCTGAATTGGCATAACTTTTTCATCCAAAGTCCATTTTTTGAGCTCTATAGCTTGTTGGAAAGCTCGTTTCAAATCCTACACGATCTCAACTGTTTTTTTCAAGAATAATGCGTTGATTTTGAGATAGGATAATTTGAAGTTGACCCTCAAGTGGGACTAGGAAACCAGGGGGGCTCCCAAGGATTTTTGAGCAATACAAAGGGGGAGAAATTTGTGTCATGGGAAAGAAAAAAGCAAAAAGATAGAAGAAAAGGGGCTAAGGTTGAAAAAAAGGAGGGGGATAAACATGAAATACATGAGATAATATCACATAAAGATGAAACATCTAGAGAAAAATTGCAAGCAGTCAAGGAAAAGGAGGAAATGTCTAGGGGGGTCGGATCCATATTTGCAACAAGAGAATATCACAATATGTTGGTGGATATAAGAATAGGATATGAATGTAGAAGGTTGAGTGCATATATCAATCCTCATTGTGAGTGGAATTTGATTCATATTGACTTCTTGACCATTATTTTTGAGAACATACAACCAACAACTCATTCTTCTATCCTCATGGATGATGAACATTATGAATGCATGGGTCAAGTTGTGTTGCCAGTTATGGTGGGTGATATGCAATTTTCGGAAACATTCTTTGTCATGGATTGCATAGATGAAGACTTGATCATTGGCACCCAAAGGTTCATTACACAAAATCATCAAGAAATTGAGGTGCCTTCTCCACCTATTATCAGTGCTTCTACATATATGTCTATGGAAAATCCTAATGACTATCCACCTTATGATGATTGGGGGCAAAATCATCTTTTCACAGAGCGTGCTTTTAATGAGAAAATTTTTCTTTCTACTCATGTTTTCGAATCTGATCCTTCTTTGAGTAAATCACAGGAAACCTTAGAGAATGGAGATATGGAGGACTCCAAGTGTTTGGGGGATGTGGAAGGACCCTCTCTTCCTGTAAATTTGGATTCCCCTCATGAAGCCATAAGTAGGGATGATCTGCACTCAGATGGTCAAGAAGGAGATGATCAACCACTGTTGTGTATCACTGATGTGGAAAAGGAGGTCGACTCTAGGGTGAATCATGACAATCCATCACCCATTTGTACACCTAGGGATTCTATGTGTAATAAGGACAAATGTCTCGATGAATCTCTAGATCAATCTCAAACCACACAGCCCATTGATCCCTTGCATGAGTCTGATGTAGGTATAGAAGATCAACCCTTGTTGCACTTCCCATGTAAAGATGAGTTTTGTCAAAAAACTCACATAGAAGGCCCAAAAGACCCTTACATCAAGAAACAGGAATCACATTTTTTTGGTAATGTCAAGCAAATTTGGGTGGCCAAGAAATTACTTAGAGCCCAACCCAATTGCACTATGATATGGGTACCAAAGAAAGCCCTGGCACAAAATCAGTCCCCTCACACTAGACTTCAAAATCTATGGTCTAGGCCTACCACGACTTATCCTCAAGAAAGACCACTTCCAATCAAAGGATCCCAAGCAGTCAAGCCTAAGCTCAGACAAAATCCAAGGAGGGACTTTAAGGCACCAACCTGCACAACAAAGACACTAAGGCGAGGTAAAGAACTGAATCAAGCACAGAGCTCCAATACAGATCAAAGAACCTCTTCTGCAAGGATAAGGGTTTGGAAGACAAAAGTACCGATAGCATCCACCAAAATAAAGAACCAGCCACGATGGATCAAACCCTCAGGAGATCATTCAAACACGAAGTGGCCAAAGGTGATCTCTACCCAGTTGCAGACTGTTCTCAAATGGATCCCGATAAGGAGGAATGATCAGTTGTCCTCTCGAGATACAATGGATACCTCCAACAAAGATGGCATCAATATCTGCAAATAACATTGAAAACCTCGACGAGCGACAACCATGTGTCCTTTGCACAACCCTGTCTTATGCACCATTCAGGTCATGCATTTCCCAAGTATGCATCATTATAGGGCCACATTACACGGTCGTGCATAGACACACTTGAGAATCCCAAGCACAAGAGCACATTGACATATGTCAAATTTTTTCTACTGATACTAACTTTTGTGTTCTTGTTTTGTGATAATTCTTCCCAAAAAAAAAAAAAAAAAACGAGGAAGAACTTGTTCCCAGGTTTCGCTCATGGAACATGAATGAGTCATGCTTAGTTGAAGATTGAACCATCGATTACTGGGAATTTATCAGTTTGGATAGAAGTGTGTCTTGGCTTGCAGATGATTTAATTGCTGCCTTATCTCATAAATGTCAAGAACTTAGCATGAGCAGGGCATCCACAACTATGGTTTCCTCTTACTATGGTGGGAGTGAAGAGCTTGAAGGTCCGCAACTTGAGGGATGCTTAACTACCTCATGTACTAGAGCATTCAAGGAGATATCTGCACAAGGTTGTTCTAGAGGAGAAGATTCCTGCATATGGTGAGCTAAAGAGAATATGTGAAACTCAGCTTGGTGTAGTTACCCGATGTTGCTTGCCAAAGAATATAAAGCAATTCAATTCTCAATATTTCCTGAACCAGTATGGAACAGTAGCACTGGTGAATGGTCTATGTCATTCAGCATGGTAATCTCTTAGAAACCGGTACGTGTCCAATATTCCTCTGAGTGTCAATATAGGGAAGTGAACGCGCATGAGCCCAAGCTCAGAAATGCACATTGTTAGTGGCAAATGTTGCTTTGAAAAGAGGAGAGGGGATCCACCACTCAAAGGATCTCATCAGTGGACAATCAACATGGACATTCATCAACAAGGTTCCATCCCAAAGGCCGAGAGTACAACACGAAGGGACAAAGCATCCATCAACCTTCTCCATGGTAAGTATCTTTACTCTGGAAACAGCATAACCATGATAGTTTAGGAAACCTCTTCGTCAGCATACCCTTGAGCACTTAGCTCAAGAACTGCAAATATTTGCACCATACTTCTTCCAATGCATTTTCCAAGTAAGCATGCGTAGGGCTACATTACAAGGCCGTGCACAAGGCACATACTTTTTTCAACCCAGGCACGAACACACTTACCCATTATTCATTATGGGTTATGAGTGGTTGGCATGACTGCTCTCAACATCATCTTTGGAAGAGCTAGCGGTTGGGAACAACATCCATACCTAGGAAGCAATTCGAAGCTAGTAGTTGCTCTAACTCGATCTTGACAACCTCTTTTGAGCAACTTGCGATTTTTGAGAGCTCACAACGACGCATTCATGCTGCAATTCATGAAAGAAGCACATACCAAGGGATGACGACTTGTAAAGGCTTGCAGTGACACATGAAGAACCGGACAACCAACACTATCAATTTGGAAGATAGACGGCTCTCGTTCATACAGAATGGCTACTACCCCTCAAAGCACTACATGGAACAACCACTACAACAAGGGTCTGTCAGGGACAACAGACTCGAGAGGGGGGGGAGTGTTGGAACTCAAAGTCAAGCACAAGCATGGAAGCACATCAGAAAGGTGGAAACACACAAGAAGAAGGAGCACGTAGGGAGCTCCATGAAGTAACTGTCAATTTTTCATAAGAATCCCCTACAAAAATAGTGATTTCCATCACTAAAATCATTGTAAATACCATTTTCTATTTTGGTAGCTCCATTTTGTGCAAGCCGAGGAGTCCTCGAGCTTGAGGAGCATTAGAAGTACCATCGTACCAAATTTCATAATTTTTAGACTCCATTTGAGCCCTCAAATAAGCCCTGGAACCTAATTTTTAACTAGGCCGGACACTAGGTCTGGACAGGGCCAAAACTAGTCAAAAAACTATAAAAAGAGCTAGAGAGCTCATTTTTGGGTTAGCTTCTTGTAGATTTCAGTTTTGTAATAGATTTCTTTTTGTAATCAAAATCCTTCCATTGTTCCTCTCTTTGATCTTGCCTTGTGCGCGTGTGTGTGTATGTGTGTGCATGTTTGTGTGCTTTCACTCACGCACTTGTGCCTTCACTTGCTCGTGGTCTTCATACCGGTCCTCACGTCTCCGCGGATTGACAAGTAAAGGAGGTGGTGCTTACGCTTGAGCTACATCAGTTCTCCTTCCATAGTGTAAAGTTTTGAGCAAACAAGGACTCATTTTTTAAGTTGGAAGGTAAACTATCTATGGCTAAAAGAATTTGATCAAACGGCCTGTAGTTTGAGAGAACCATGCTTTAGAAGTTACAGGTGTCAAAGTCGACTTAAGGAAAGTACAGTTTTAGACATAGGTGAATTGTAAGGATCATTTCTCAAGATATACTTAATCGTTTGAGATGGTTTAACTTGGAGAAGGTGCACAAACTATAGGCAACACCTTGCACAAAGTTTTATAAAAAATTTACACATTTGATTAGTCAAGCATTGATTTATGTGCAATAGACTTTTTGAGAAGTGACTCTCTTCATAGTTAGTTCAAGATTTTGATAATTGAGTATTGATCCTCCAAATTGGTAAAGCTTTTGAGTTGTTCTTGATATAGAGGTGTTCTAACATCAAGAATAGCTTGTTCTTTTGGAGACTAACACTCTCTATCAGTGGTATTAGAGCAAGAATCCTCAAAATTGAAGAAAGGAGGACCCAGACTGCTACAGTCATACATAAATTAACACTTGAAGGTTCAAAAGGTGAAAGCTTGGAGAGAAAGCTTGAGAAGGATGCCAGAAGCTATCAAGAAGATCAAAAGGAACTTTATTCAAAGTAAAGGTACACTTATTCCTCATAAAGTTTGAAGAATTTAATATACAAGTGAAGAAAGGATGGGAGATTCACTTCAGATAGAGAAATTGGATAGAGAAAACTATGCAGCTTGGTCAATGAGAATGGAGGCTCATCTCATGAGCAAAGACTTAATAGGTTACATCACAGATGAAGAAGAAAAACCACAATTCAGAGATCTTAATGTTCCAACTAGGGATGAACTATCATATTTGAAGATCTGGATGAAGAGAGATGCTCAAGTTAGGAGCATTATCTACATGGGAGTCAATGACTACTTGCTACCTCATATTAGAGGTCTTGGAAGTGCAAGTGATATATGGAATGCTTTGGAGGAGCATTTCCAAAATACTACAAAGTCAAGGAAGGCATCTTTGTGGGCAGAGTTTACCACATTCAAGAAGAAGGCCTCTGAATCCATTTCAGATTATGTAACAAGAATGAAGGATATTGCAGATGCATTAGGAGCAATAAATGAAGATATTGAGGAGGATAATTTGGTAAGGCAAATCCTCACAGGTTTGAGAGGAGATGAGAAATGGAAGCCATTCATTTTGTCTATTGAATTGTCACTAGATCATTTCACTCTTGATTTAAATCAATTGCTAGGACACATGCTAATGTTTGAGCAGGATGTCAAAGGTGATGGTGATAAGAGTGCAGGTCAAGCAATGTATTCAAAGGATAAGAAGAAGAATAGCAAAGGCAAGCAACAAACAAATGAAGAAGAAGGCACAACTAGCCAAGCCAACTTCCTAAGAGGTAGAGGAGGTGGCAAAGGAAGATGTAATCCCTCTTTGGTCCAAGGGAAGGTGCATACACTCAATGATATTTTGCCCAACCCTTCTGTTACTAGGTCACTTTTGGTCCTCGTGAGTCCACAATTGCACGCCAATGAAACCTTGGAGAAGATGGAAACATAGGTGCACGGATAAGCATCCAACCCTAGTGATTCCGTCTAACAACCTCTCTCTCTCTCTCTTCCACCCCCTCTCGTATTCTTTTCACACATCCACATATCCCAACCATACACCCACATGCTCACTTATGCACGCGCACATACATTCTTACACACTAGTGCACATTCATGCCTACACACCTACTTTCCCCCTTTCTTTCTTTTCTACCTCTTTCCTTTTCCACTCATTTTTTTTCGTTTCACCCACTCCTCTTCACCACCCTCTTAATAATCCTAGATCCATGCCCATACACTTCCTTACTCTCAAACCCAAGCATGACTACACACACTTCCCCTCCCTTGAAACGTTCTCCATCCATGGAAACCTCTCTAAATGTAGAGTATTTTAGGTTGTCTCCATTTCGGCAAAGCTCAGAACCTTCAACACACCCATGAGAAGTCAAGGTTTCCCCTCCTCCCACATTCGTGTGAAGTAATGGAGCTCCCCGCTTCTGAATCTCAGAAAAACAATTTTGCTGCTGGATTACTAGGAACCATTAATGCTTCCAGAATGCGCACTCCGGAGGCAATTCCTCTGTATATGGAGGGGCTCCGTATTCTTTAAGAGAGGAGGCAAGCCGGAATAAGCTCGCTTTCCGTCACTTGTCTGCTCTAGTCATTATCATTTAAATCATCATCTCTAACAACAATGTTCACAATATTAATTCTACCTTCCTTCAGTTCTCCAATTGCTAAAATACCTTAGAGTAATTCCATAAGCTTTCTCATCTGAAAGGAGAAAGAGCAAGACCTTCCTGCTCCACAGTCGGCCAAACTACACGGCCCATCAAGACTTGTATTTACTACTTCTTTGAACGGTTTTGCCTCCTTGTTCAAATGCATCAACTCTTGGTGATCCACATTTATATCCCATTCTCTTCTTCACCATGGTGGTTTTTAAATGTTATGGTTGTGTCTCTTTATGCTCCTATCATGACACATAACTCGGATCGAGGAGCTTACTGGTTCCACTAATGGAACCCATGCACACATCAAGTTTCTGAACGATCCAACACAAGACAGAAGAAGGTATATATGAAGTGCATGGAGAATTTACTTACAAAGATTTTGTGCACGATCAAGACTAGTCAAATATACCGAAAATGCCTCCTCATTTCGGGTTCCCAATCACTGGAATCAGTAGTGTTTCAATAGAGTGTAATCTTGTTGCATCCTAGGTGTCATCGCTGAGACACAGTAGAAGATGTGGTTGCTACTCTCCTCATCTAGCCTATTCTCTGAGTTGCATGAAGGAGATGGATTCAAGGCCATGCTCTTCTTCTTCTCCCCATTGCTTCTTTCAACAACAGTTCTGTCATGTGAACTTTCACCTCACAGCTTCCCCCTTCCTTGATAAATGAGTAGGCACACACTAACTGCTGAAAGGAGCTTCTCCCACTTCCTCTGAGTCAAGATTCTCCCTTAGTGAATGGCCACTCCAACCAAATATATTTTTTCCTTCCGAAAATTGGCAGCCATGGGTATTTATAGGCCGACACAAGTGCATGGAACCGCTCTTGATGCACTGCTGTAGAACTGTAGAATACTGAAGGATGAGGAATATTTGCACTCGTCCCTCATTCTTTACTCTGTCGGTTATCTTGTAGCCAACCAACCAAAAAAAATGAGCCACCCCTCCCCCTTTGAATGTAGCTGCCCTCCTTCTTCCCAATTCTGTTCGTGGCAGATTATTCTTTCCCCAAGCTCGTAGAAGGGAAAAGGCTCCCTGTTGACAGCTTCCAGGCCTCAAAGAATAGGACTCAAGGTCGCCCACCCCTTTTTGATGTTCTGTTCTCTATTACAAAGAGACAGCCACCCAGCAGCCCCTCCTCCAATCTCTTCACCCTCTCCTCCTGCCCTCGTTCCTGTGCTGCCGAAGACTTCCCTTCAGAGCTCTCAGACCTGCACGAGAAGAGCCTCCCGAATGAAAACACCCCCTCGAATGCTCTCCACAGAGCTCTGCACACGGCTGCACATAGCCCACGAAGAACGACAAAAGGCGAGGGGCTCCTCCAGAATCATCAGAGCAATGAACACCCCCTAAAAATGATAGCGCACGCGCCCCCTGACCATCAGTCAGACGACCATCATCTAACAACTGTTAAAAATTGATGGATTTGCTTTCCACTTCATCAAAGAGCACCACACTGTAGGGCCGCCTCCTGACAGCCTCAGTAAACTGGCCGCCCTCCTCGTGCCCATCAATACTCATTGCTTCAATGTTTTATTGCTTTGCAATTCTGCCGATCCTTCCATAATAGGAGTAAGAAAAAATGCAGTCCGCATTCACTCCCATGTCCGCATAATTTATGTTTGTGACATGCATTCTAAACATTTGAATCACACTCACTGTTCATTTGCTACACCAGATCATCTAGAAAAATGTTGTCCTCATTCACTCCCATGTAATATAGCTTACATTTGTGTGAAGCACTCTAAAAATTTAAATCACACTTGGTGTGCTACACCAGATTGTCTCTCCTAATAATCCTGGTTGTCTTGGAATCCCACGAAGAGGTTAATTTTCATTCCCATCCAACCACATAATCCAAAATTGCAACCAGACCAAGAGATATTGGGTATAGAATCAAAGCGATCCCAGCCATCCAAGTTGGGAATATCCTTCTAAATGATGCTAGGAGACCCATTACAATGACCACCAAGCATACGATGACAACCTCAGAAGAGAAGTCCCATACAAGCCCTCGGAAATAAACCACTGCTAAAAAGATCCCCAAACCCATTGTGTTATTCATCGTGACTCCACCATAGATTTGCAGTTGAAGGCACCGCGAGCTTGAAAACACCTCTCTCTGAAGTGACTCTCTATCCCCATCCACTGAAAACCATGCATAGCTCCACCCCTACTGCTCTTGATCCTTGTGTCCACATTTGAGTAGATCTTATCATCACCGGCCACCTATTCTCATTGCAAAACACCTATGTCCAAACAAATATTCTCCAAAAAATGGAAGCATGTTAGTGCACCAAAACCAACCATTTATTGAGCTAACATACTTCCCTCTTCTTATTGGCGAAGTCGTCCTCGACGAGCCACTACATGCTGCAATATAAACCAAACAACCATGAACATGTCAATTTACAAATAGTTCACATACCTTTTCATCGAGCCGTCACTTCCACTGAACCTGCACTCATCGAAGCTATTAGTGCTCAAAAAAATCACTCATGAATACATACAAATCAGTCACTTCCAAACTGATCCAAGATTATGCACATATATGCAATTCCATTTCAACCATGCATCAATTTTCTCATACATTCCATTATGAAAAATGGTCTCAACCAAAATAACACATGCATACCTTTCCATGTTTTATACATGCAACTACCATTGCGGAAAACAGAAAAGAAAATACCGAAATGAACAACGACAACTGAAATGAATCCAATCGGAGATGCAACATACCCAAAATGCATACCCCATTATTGCACCTACTTTTCGCTATGTACAATTATTCCATGACTAAACGTTCCCGAAGAATCCCCATCGTCGTCCTACAGAAGCTATCGAGACTGGAGTACAAGTCAAGACCTACATAAAAAGCCTGGAGTGTCCCACATACTGGAAAACCTTCTGATAAAGCACACAAGTTATAAAGCAACCCCGTTGCATTACCTCGCTAAAGCCTCATCCATAAGTACATATGCAGTCTCCGTGCCTTCAAGAATGTTGATTCAAAGTGAGCTGATCTGTCGCAAGCCATCACATACCATCACACAAGCAAATAATGTTCCCTTCCAGGCGATCTTCGCCCTCTCCTCTCTCTCTCTCTCTCCCCCTCAGGAGTGGGGAATAATTTCATAGATAAATTTTATTTTAATCACACGTTGGCCTGTATTGACATTGGATGCGATTCGTGGACATGACCACCCGATCAGGTTGATTCCACCCATCTACCAATGCAATGCAGCGCACAACACACAAACACACAATGATAACACATAACATATATCAGCTAGCCCATAACGAAGCTGGATGCGGCTCATGGTTGTGACCACCCGGCCACAATGGTTCCACTTACCTACCAACCCGTTATGGCGCGTAGCTAAGACACAAACATATACCTCCCAAGCCTATGGCGAAACTAGCTGCGGCTCGTGGTCCTAACCACCCGGCTAAGATAAATCCACCCACCTACTAGCCCACCATAGCGCATTGGTACGATCACAGCAACACAAAATTTTTTCTTTTCTTTTCTTTTTTTTTCATAGTTAATTAATTCACCCAAGTCCTGAGAATTAGGGAGAGGAAGAAAGGGACTTTCCCACTTTTCCCACACATGCATACAAACATATACACTCTAGCCTTTGACAGATCAACCACCTCTTCACTCCATTCTTTCACTTACAGACACTACATATGTATTCATCGAGTTGACTTTTCACTAGGTAACTACAGCCAGCTATGCCTTAGTCCCTCGTATACCTATCCCTAGGTGTCCTAGAAGGTGAGTCTCCGAGATGTCTCATGTAGTCTCACATCGTACTCGCATCCCGACAATTTTCCTAGGGCGAGTCAGGCTCAACTTCAGGAGCTCCGTCATCATTTCCTATCGTTAACACATCTTCCCATGCCCAAGTGATATCGTTTTCCTCGTTAGGCATTTCCCTAGAAGGATCAAAATAGTAATATCGATCTCCCGCCCATCCTACATGTCGAGTCAGGTATTCCTCAAAACACTCAATGTAAAATGCAACACCCAAACCCTGGTTTATAAAGCATACCAGCCAATGCGCTTCCTCAACATCGTATTCCGTCTCAAAGTCGTCGACATCTATGTCCATGCGGGCGAATGTTTGGTCCGAGAAATATATCCTTAGCTCGTACAAGTAGAGTTGCGTTATTTGATCTGCCATTTTGTTACTTAGCTCCTAACTGTCTCTGCGCAACACAAGAAAAATAATTAGAAGTCCAAAATTTCTTGAGCTAGCAAGGAAGAATATTTATGACACACAAATCATAGCTTACATATGCGCATATATATATATATATATATGACTATACATGTATGTACAAGGAGTCTACTACGTCCTTCTGCTTGGATCTCGTCTAGCTTCTCCCGTCCTATTGTCACGTGAAATATGGTTTAACTCAAAGCGCGTTAACCTTCACGGGAGCATATTCTTCTCCTAAATCTTGAATTTGCATGGAACCATTAGAGTTGAGTTCCACCACCTTAAACGGTCCTGCCCATCTTGTCTGTAACTTCCCCGGGAATTTATAATATTTACTATCATAAACTAGCACCAAATCCCCTTCTTGAATCACATAGGTCTTGAGATTCTTGTCATGCCTCTCCTTACATCTTTTCTTAATAGCTTCCAGACTTTGTTGTGCAATGAGCCTCTTTTCTTCTAGCTTGACCAGTTGTATGTACCTTTCCTTCAATGACTCTCCCTTGCCCAACCTGGCTTCGATGGCCACTCTTAATGTTGGAACTTCTTTTTCGATGGGAAAGATGGCTTCCTTGCCATATACTAGGGAGAACGGAGTGCTCTTTGTCGTCACTCGGTAGGATGTTCGATACGCCCACAAAGCTTCCAAAAGTCTCTCATCCCAGTCTCTCCTATGCACAGCTACTGTCTTTGTTAGAATCTGTTCAAGAATTTTGTTGGTGACCTCCACTTGTCCATTTGCCCTCGGATAATATGGAGTGCTTTTTCTATGTTTGATCTTATATAATTCCATTAATTCTTCGATCAGTTCGTTGACAAAATGGGTTCCTCTATCACTCACTATTTCCAACGGGCATCCGAATCGGGTGATGATTTGTTCGTACAAAATTTAGCTACATCAACAGCTCGATCAGTCTTCAGAGCTTTGGCTTCTACCCACTTGGTAACATAATCAGTGCAGACCAAAATATACCTATTGGATCTTCGTCGTGAGGGAGGATCAATAGGCCCCACAAAATCAATTCCCCACTTCTCAAAGGGCTTAAGAGCGAGCACCGGCGTGAGAGGAGCAGCATGTGCTAATGTGGGTTTGCCCATTCGTTGGCATTTGTCGCATTTCTTACAGTATGTGTGCGAGTCTTTGAACAGCGTTGGCCACCAATACCCAGCCAATAAAATCTTTCTTGCCGTCAGTTCACCAGCAAAATGCCCACCGCAGGGTTCATCATGCAATGCCCTCAACACGAGGTTTGCTTCTTCTTCCTCGAGACACCTCCGATAAATGCTCTCATGAACAAAATATCAATAGAGTTGCCCCCCAATGATGCTATGGTGCTTTGCCAATGCTAACAGTTTTTGCTTCTCTCTCTTGCTTGCTCCTGGCGGATATTTAGTAGTGCACAAGAAATTCACCAAGTCGGCATACCAAGGTACTTTAGCTTCAACCTGGAATAGATGTCCATCAGGAGCATCGTCGGGCACACCAGAGATTGGCTCCTCATTAACAATTCGAGATAAATGGTTAGCCAATATATGTGCTTTGCCTGGTTTGGTTACCACTGTGAACTGAAATTCCTGGAGGAGTAGCATCCACCTCATCAATCGCCCTGATAGCTCGGGTTTATTAATGATGTACTTTAGAGCTTCATGATCCACATAAAACGTGAAATGTTTTCCCATCAAGTAATGTCGATACTTGTTCACTGCAAAGATCATCGAGAGACATTCCTTTTCTGTAGTCGTATAGTTTCTCTCAGTGCTATTCAAGTTGCGACTTGCATAATAAATAGGGTGGTCCAACTTCTTTTCATCGACTTGGCATAGTACTGCTCCAACCGCAGTATGAGAAGCGTCGGTATGCACATGGAATTCTTTCGTCCAGTCGGGTGCTACCAAAATTAGTGCATTTATCAATCTCTCCTTGATCGAGTCGGATGCAACTTGACACTCTCCAGTCCATTGGTATTGTTGGTCCTTCCTCAAAAGATTCGTCAGTGGTGCCACTATTGATGCAAAATATAATATAAAACATCGATAATAATTTGCATGCCCCAAGAATCCTCTGAGTTGCCGCAAGTTTTGAGGTGGTGGAAGTTGTCCGATCTTTTCCACCTTATCCTCGTCAACCGCAATCCCTTTTTCGGAAATAACATGTCGCAAAAGCAATCCTCTCCGCACTCCAAATGTGCACTTTTCAGGATTCAATGCGATGCTTTTTTCAATGCTTCTTCTTAAAATCGCTTCGATCCTCTCCATCATGTTTTCATCGTCGCCTCTGATCGCAAAGTCATCGAGAAATATCTCCATCCAATCCTGCAAGTAGTCTTGATATGCAGCTATCATTGCCCTCTGGAATGTGGCCGGTGCATTGCATAATCCAAATGGCATCACATGATATGCGTACGTACCCCATTCTGTCGTGAAAGTAGTTTTTGATTGATCCTCTTCATGGATTTGGATCTGGTTGTACCCACTGAAACCATCCAAAAATGAGTACAATTTATGGCCAGCTACTCTGTCCAAGATTTGATCAGTAAACGGCAAAGGGAAATGATCCTGTGAGGGTGGGGATACTTGTATTTGAATCCGATCAGACTTTGGCCCTATTGAAATGAAACCTGTGCGCCAGTCATGCACACACTCGGCTTGCACCAGCCATGGCCGTCCAAGTAAGATCGAGAAGGTAGCCTCTGAGGTCCTTGGTCTTACTATCAGATAATCAACTTTAAACTCTAAACCGCCCACAACTGTGCTTACATTCTTCAAAAGACCCGCAGGCTTCACTTGTGTTTGATCCGCCATTCTCAAGGACATCGGCGTTTCTTCCATGTGGTTGAGGCCCAAAGCTTTCATCATGAACTCAGTCATAAGGTTGACTGCGGCTCCACTATCTAACTGAGCACCAGGGACTGCATATCCTTTAATTTTGACCGTCACAGCTGGAGCATTTGAATCAATTTGCATCGTAATACTTTGAATGATCCCTTGGACATCTTTATCTTCTCTCTTTTTATCTCGAGCTTTCCTCGGCTTCTTAATATATTCATTGTAGAATTGTTTCCTATAAACGGGTGAACATTTTAGCAATGTGCCAATGTCTAGCGTGACTTCCGTGTCAGCGAGCAACTTTACAATATCCACTTCCTCCAAACTTTGTCTTTCCTTCCTACACCTTGGAGCCCTTAATCTTTCGGGGAATGGCGCTATGCCTGGCACAAACTCCTTGGTCACTGGTGGAAGAATCTCTATCTCTTCCCCATCCTCAAACTCTTGCTGCTCAGCAAATCCTCCAACTTGGTTTTCTACCTCTTCACGCTCAGCGATCTTCTCTTGACTCCCTTCTTCACCTTCGCCTCCTGGATTCTTCTTCGAATACTCTTGAGTCCTTGTGACTAATGCCACAGTTGGATCTTTACGCGGGTTCTTGGCCTCATAAGCATCCACAAAGTGCATCGACGAGCTAGAGCCTTCTTGAGGGTTCGGTGTCTTGAACACTACTCTGATTGTAGGGACGTGCTCTTGAGCTCTTGTTGTGGAATGCATCTGAGTATCAACATAATTTGAGGACCCCATTGGTCCTTTTTCCTTGCCGGCGGTAGCTCTTCGTTTTGGACAATCTTCATCAAAGTGGCCCTCTCCACTACAGTACCTACATAGTGGGGTATAATCAATTGGCTTCTTTTCATTTGGACATCTAGATTGAGTATGGCCAAAGCCATGGCATCTCCAACACTGGATTGGACCATCTCTTCTTTGATCACGTGCGGCTCCTCTTGGATAGTCTCCTCCTTGACCCTGAGCACGATATCCATAAGTAGGTCTGTTTTCCCAACGAGATGTAGGTGGGACACTTTGAGCGGGCAATCCCGTGTAAGGTCTTTCTCTTGTATCTCCTAATTTCATGGTCCTCTCTTCATAGGCTCTCTTGTTGTAACATCGGTCCTCCGTGTGATTTGTTCTTCCACAAAAAGTACAACGCATCCTAGGTGGTGATCTATCTGTGAATACTCTCGAGACTGTAGGGCATTCTGAAGCCAAATGGCCGTAACCATGGCACTTTCCACACCATGTATTTGATCGAAACACTTGATTCGGGTTTGTTGTGACCTCTGGTTTTACTGTGTATGTCTCCTGAGTCATTGTGGTAGCTTTTATAGCTTGTGTGACCAATTCCAATATTCGTTCTTCAGTTAGCGCAGGCTTTACCTCGCCTGGCGTGCTAGTGGCAGCTCCAAAAGCTGGAGTCGTCAATGCGGGACTTCCTTGGCCCGGATCTTTCATTGGTATGTTTCCTGGGCCTCCCATTGGCTCATATAAGAGCTCCGTCTTCCTTTGTTGGCATAATTGTACTTCCTCCCAAAGCCTCGCTTGTTCCTTAGCATCCATTAAAGTCGCAGGTCTTGTCAGGCTGATATGCTGCTGTGCCGTAGGATCTCTCAATCCCGAAATGAATCTTCTTTTCAATGTCTCATCGTTCGGGGCATTTGCGCCCATCTTTCTTACCAACGTTTCCATTCTCTGAATGTAGTTATCGATGCTCTCATTGACTCCTTGTCGCAAGTAATCCATCTGTTGGGCCAATCTATCTTGGAAGCCTTGTCGTCGAAACTTTGCCAAGAAGGCTTCCTTGAGCATCTGATAAGTTCCCCGCTCTTGTGGTGTCAGATTCCCATACCAATTGGCTGCCTCATCACGGAAAATAGCCGGAAAAATCCTCAACCTTTGATCCTGGTCAACTACATCATTGTCCTCACAGGTAACCTCAAATAGTTGGATAAAACTATCCGGATCTTTGTCCCAAGTACCTCAGAACTTGGTGAAGTCCCCCAAGTGAACCGAAATCCGCTGAGCCATTTCGAACAGAGGTGTGATGTCAATATCACTTCGATCTCAGAAATTTAGCGCACGTGGCCTCAGGATCCCTCCTTCAAACTTCTGCACTTGATTTGCGACTCTCCTATGGGAGTACACGTTTTTGGCTGATTTCTTTGAGCCAATCGAGGTCCACTCACCTGGCGGTTCCCACCTTCTCCTTTCTCTTTCAAGGGCTCTTCTCTGAGCGCGTTCCTCTCTTTGAGTTTGTGTTGCTCTTGACGATGAGCTCCCCTCGCTCATGTACTAGATCTTGGGGTCCGCAAGCTCGGCCAATATGTGGCGCTAGGTGAACCTATGGCACTCTCTTATAGAGACGTGCCAAGCTATTCCCGGCAAACGCACCAAAATGTAATCCCTCTTTGGTCCAAGGGAAGGTGCATACACTCAATGATATTTTGCCCAACCCTTCTGTTACTAGGTCACTTTTGGTCCTCGTGAGTCCACAATTGCACGCCAATGAAACCTTGGAGAAGATGGAAACATACGTGCATGGATAAGCATCCAACCCTAGTGATTCCGTCTAACAACCTCTCTCTCTCTCTCTTCCACCCCCTCTCGTATTCTTTTCACACATCCACATATCCCAACCATACACCCACATGTTCACTTATGCACGCGCACATACATTCTTACACACTAGTGCACATTCTTGCCTACACACCTACTTTCCCCCTTTCTTTCTTTTCTACCTCTTTCCTTTTCCACTCATTTTTTTTCGGTTCACCCACTCCTCTTCACCACCCTCTTACTAATCCTAGATCCATGCCCATACACTTCCTTACTCTCAAACCCAAGCACGACTACACACACTTCCCCTCCCTTGAAACGTTCTCCATCCATGGAAACCTCTCTGAATGTAGAGTATTTTAGGTTGTCTCCATTTCGGCAAAGCTCAGAACCTTCAACACACCCATGAGAAGTCAAGGTTTCCCCTTCTCCCACATTCGTGTGAAGTAATGGAGCTCCCCGCTTCTGAATCTCAGAAAAACAATTTTGCTGCTGGATTACTAGGAACCATTAATGCTTCCAGAATGTGCACTCCGGAGGCAATTCCTTGTTGGTGCAGATCAATCACCAATTGAAGCTTGGAGGAAAGATACATTCAGAGGATATGAGGAATGTACACATATGTACATTAGTATAGTTATAGTTCACTTAGATCTTTGATTAGTCATAGACTTGTACAAATTTCTCTATAAATATCTTGAAAATGTCGAGGCGTGATATGAGAGCATATGAAAGAATATATGAGTGAGCATAGATGTCAAGAAAGGAGAAGTTAGATGTCATGAGACATGTGAAATGTTAGTTGAGTTTTCCTCTCATCACTCAACTGTATTTTTCTGAGTAATTGAAGAAATATTGCGCCCGATCTTTTCGTGTCTGCTCCGTCTGTGTTTGATCATTTGTGAAATCCTTTTGAGGATGTCTAAGTTGATAGTTAATGAGTCTTTGACCTGAATTTCAGAGTCTAATTGTAAACAGGCTAGGAGAATTGTGTGTAGGAACATTCATATGTGATGAGTGTTCACAGTTCTCTGAAACAGGCACAGATTTTGAGTCCAAAGAAATGAGTAGTGCTCAGTGCACAGTGTAAAGTTTTACACATATGATAGCTCAAAATCTAAGTTGAGAGATAAGCTATCTACAGCCAAAAGGATTTGGTAAAACGGGTTGGACATTGTGAGAACCAAAGTTAAGAAGTTAGAGGTGTCAAATCGACTTCTCAGAAGTGCAGATTTGGACATAGATAACTTGTGAAGTTGATTTCTCAAGTTATACTAAACCTTTTGAAGAACTTTAACTTGGAGGAGGTGCGCAACTTCTAGGCGACACTTCATACAAAATTTCATAGAAAACTTTACATGTTTGATAGGTCAATGAGAAGAAATTGTGCAGCAGACTTTCTGTGTTTTATCTTCTTCACAGAATTTTTCAACTTTTGATAATTTGGAGGTTGGACTTCTAATTTGGTGGAAGTTTTGACTTACTCTTGATATAGAGGTGTTCTAAATTCAAGAGTAGGTTGTTCTTTTGGAGATTAACACTCTCCATCAGTGGTATCAGAGCAGGAGACATCAAAATCAAGGAAAGGAGGATCCCGACTGCTGCAGATTCAAGAAATTCAACAATTGAAGAACTAAAAGGTGAAAGTTTGAAGGCAAAGCTTGAGGAGGAGACCATACAACATCAAGAAGGACAAAAGGAGTCTTATTCGAAGTAAAGGTACATATATTGTTTATAAAGCTTGAAGATTTCAATACACAGGTGGACACAAGATGAGAGATTCTCTACAGATAGAGAAATTGGATAGGGAAAACTATCCTGCATGGTCAATGAGGATGGAAGCTCATCTTATGAGCAAAGATTTAATAGCCTACATCACAGGAGAAGAAGAGAAGCCACAGTTCAGAGATCCTAGTGTTCCAACTAGGGAAGAGTTAGCAAATTTGAAAAATTGGATGAAGAAAGATGCTCAAGCTAGGAGCATTATATATATGGCAGTCAATGATTACTTGTTACCTCACATTCAAGGTCTTGAAAGTGCAACTGACATTTGGAATGCTTTGGAGGAGCATTTCCAGAATACTACAAAGTCAAGGAAGGCATCCTTATGGGCATAATTTACAACCTTCAAGAAGAAGGCCTCTCAATCTATTTCAGACTATGTAACAAGGATGAAAGACATTGCAGATGCATTAGGAGCTGTTGATGAAGACATTGAGGAGGATAAATTGGTAAGGCAAATCCTTACAGGTTTGAGAGGTGATGACAAATGGAAGCCATTCATTTTGTCTACAGAGTTATCACTTGATCATTTCACTCCTGATTTAAATCAGTTGCTAGGTCATATGCTAACATTTGAGCAGGATGTTAAAGGAGATGGTGACAAGAGTGCAGGTCATGCAATGTACTCAAAGGACATTAGGAAAAAAAGTGAACCCTGCATGGGCCTTGTAAGGATTCCTAATTTTTAGGGATTAAGCTTAATCTTGTTCTTTGTTAAGGGGACAAAGTGCATTTAATAGAGCACTTTTTGGTAGGCTGAAGTAGGCTTTTTTTTAGGCTGAGCTAGGACCTTCTCTCTCTTCTGCACATAGAGAGAGAGAAAAACCACTTTCCACCTCATCAAATCCGTCCATCTTTATGAATAAAAAAATGAGTTTTCTGAAAAAGTCTCTTTTTCAGCTATTCTTTATTCAAAATGGCCCATACTTTTATGTATATGTCAGAACTTAATTTTTTTAGACTTATTTTTATAAAAAATACTTAAAAAACATACTTTTCAAAATCCCTCCAAAAGTTAAGTGCCACATCATCAAACTCGTAACTTTGGTTGCCCCAAAACATGAATTTTTGAAAAAAAACTCATTTTCCCTCTAACATACTGAAAAAAGTCATTTTGACCTATCCACATACCAAAACACACTTTTTTTCTTGCACATAGCTACTGTACTAGCCATTCCAGCCATCTGTGTGCTTCTTCCCATTCGGTGCTGGAGTTTTGGAACATCATGGTGCTCACATGTATTATGAACATGACACCAGCACCAGCGCGTGCTCCTCACTCAAAGAGTGTACATGTTCGTGTTCCTACAGAATTTGCATCAACAACTAGAGGTAGCAATGACATAGATTCTCAAAATGCACGACGTGCAGCTGGAGAGAAGAATATTGATCTTTGGGTCCATGGTGCTTTGTATCCCTTGGATCCAATGGCTAATGTTCATCCTAGATTCCATACTATCTCCACATTTCTACAATTCCTTGGTTCCGGTGAAGATGGACTCCTAGGCTATTGCAAGCGATTGTCTAACCATTCTACATCTATAGCAAATTATTGGATGCAACAATGTCATCACAACCATTTCAAGATACACAGTTTAGAGAGTGCTATACACACTTTAGAAAGTGTTGTCAAATCTTTGGATGAGCACAATAATAGACTCAAACAAGATGTGGAAGAAAAGGAGAGCACAATTACAAATTTGAAAGCCAATCTTACACAACTAAAAGAGACTCCACTTGGGATGAGATTTAGGAAACGACCATTATCATCCTTTCAAGCTCTTTCAACTGGTGGTGGAGCACGGAAGCGACGTGTTTACGCACTTAGGTATGTATTTCCTTTGTTTAGTTATGTTAAAAGACTTTTAGATTGAGATTCTTATTGTGCAGGTCATTTGTTGAAGATGCGAGTGCTTCCTCAACAATGGAGGATCAATTGAAGTTTCTGAATTCTTGTCTTAGCAACAAACATGTGCTTATGATCTTGGAGTCACCAATAGGAAATCACATCAAAACCCAAGTGATTAAAGATTTTGCAGGCAACTTAGAAGATATTATTAGTCCTAGTGAGGTACAGATGGTATGTGATGAAGCAAGTGTTAGTACTAGAGCGTACACTGCATTGTACAATCTTTTGAAGCAGGCTCTACAAAACAAAGGTATTTTCCAGAGCATTTTTCCATGCCCTTACAAGGTATCTGTGAGGAAGAAGATAACCAATGAGGATGTAGCCAATACTCTTGGCAATTACCTGCATATAGAAGATGTTATGCCTGCATCCATTTATCATTCATCTACATCAAAGAAAGAGTTGAAAAACACATCTAGACAGGGATTCATCTACACAAAGTACAACAACATATTTGTCAATTTGGAGAGGCTCCAAAAGGAAATGGTTAAATTTTACAAATCCACACTTCAAGGTATATCCATTGTTTTGATAATGACATTCATAGTATTTTTAATAATATAATGTTTGTTATTTGATGTAGATTGTGGTTCCAAACTCAAGTTTGTATTGAAGCTAGACGAATGTCAAATCATAAAGGGACGCCGTATGGAGAGACTTAGTGTGACACTCATGAACGAAGCTATGGCCCATGCTATTATTGATGATAGTGAAGAATCTACCCATCACTTTACATATAGTGTCCAATCAGAGAAAGATATATGGTGGTTAGGTGCTATTGAAGTACCTAAAGAATCCAATGATGTTCTTACATGGATTTTCAATAGGATCCCATGGATCACAGAGGTGATAACTTCTCAAATTCATGGTGCCAAAATCAATGTAGAAAGCCTTGGTGATTTTGAAGTAGAGTGGCACTTAGGTGGAGACTTAAAGACTATCAAATGCATGTTAGGGTGCAAACAAGGTGCATCTACTCTCTATCCTTGTCCATATTGTACACGAGGTTATAAACGAACAAAGAGAAAACAAAACAACATAGATGATTTAGTTGATGACACAGATGCAACTCCATCTGCTGAATGGGATACACCTTTAATGAGGTGTCCCATGTTAGGTACACCTAATCGTGACATGTCAGATAAGGATTGGAATCCCATTATTCCATTCCCTTTAGTCAATGTCCACTTTTGCACCTTGCATGCCTTCATGAGAATTTTTGATAGACTATTGAAGCTCCATATAGAATACACATTTGCCATGAAGCCAGCTGATAAATCTATTCAAGCTATAAAGAAATTGGAGGAACTTCTTAATTCAATTGGTTGTCATGGTGGAAATGTAACCCTAGTTGTTAAGAAAGTTGGAGAATCTCAAGATAGCTTGCAACAAGTGTCAATGACAGGGAATAAAGCAAGACATTTTTTTAGAAGAGGTACTAGCACTCAAAATAATGAACGTTATGAGCTGTGGAAAGACCTATGCATGATCACAACAGACAATGACTCTCAAGTTGATCTTTGTAATAAGAGAAAGAAAGTTTGGTCGAGCTTTGATAAGGTTGTAGGCTTAATGGGTCTGACTAGGTCTAGTGCTATTCAACGTCAAATGTTTCAAGAAACATTAGTGGAGTTCACCAAGTGTTTCATTCAATGTTGGGGAGAGAGCAATATAACACACTACATTGTAAGTGTAATCTTCTTCTACAAGTGTTCATTGCACTTACCTTTTTCCAATGTACTTAACAATTTTTAGCATATTTTGTTTGCACATGGAGCTTTTTTCATGCATCGATATGGGTCATTAGAGATTTTCAGTACCCAAGGAATGGAAAAGTCACACTACAAAGCGAGGGGTGTCTACTTCAAAAACACCCGACATGGTGGTGGCCCAATGCAATCAAACTACATGGAGGAGATGTTTAATTGGTTTTACCGCACTACATTCTCGAGAAAGTTTTTTGTGGAACGACTTAGGGATTCAAAATTGGCAAAACTTGCAAGAAAGATGCAACACAACATTGCCAGTGAGAAATGGAAGTCATCGTTAGGTCCTCTTCATCATGCTCAGTGGCGTGCAAGGAGACAACGAGAAGGCTCAGCTTGGAAGTAAAGTGAATTCGCTATTTCCCATTATGTGGTAATACATATGATTATTGTAATCTTGATTTCAATGTGTTATTATTTAATATATAATATTGTGTATGGTTTTAAATAGGTTTTGTCCGTTCTAGTGTGAACAAATAGTTTTTTAAAAAACTCTATAAATAGAGAGAACTCACTTCATTTCACACTTTTTGCAACTCAAGAGAATGGCACGCACCAAGCAAACTGCAAGGAAAGATCGCGTCTTCTTTCCTAGCCCTCATCTAGGGACACAACGCCCACCATGGTTGCAACCCCCCCAAAGGCCTCGAAGTGGTTCCCAGAGCACATCTGTGCCTGTGTCACACGATGGCACACCACTTGGGAGCAATTCAGTGCGAGAAAATGAAGTGTCCAATATACAAGATTATTACACTCTAGGACGATCAGAGGCCATTTCAGATGATGAGCCACCAACAAGGACACCCATCAAATCAAGACCCAAACAGAAGTTGATCAGAAGGAGTGTACCAGAGAGCGACGAAGAGTCATCCCAAAATGAGGAAAGCAACAATCAACCACCATGGAATGATATGCAAATACCAACGAGCCATAGGGTGACACATGGAGGTAAGACACTTCCACAAGGACAAGGGCAAATACCAACAGAGGAGGAAAGAGAGCAAAGTCAACAACCACATCAACAACAAAATGTGCAAGATGAAGCTGGGCCCTCACATCGTGTACATCGGAGAAAAAAAAACTATCAACCTCGACGTCGGCCTCAACGCCAGCCAAACATACCTCCCAACCCAAGAGCTCCACAAAGACGAAGGAAGCACTGCAGGGCTTTTGCAGAGATACGACACTACCAAAAGTCCGTTGAACTACTCATACCACGAAGAGCTTTTGCAAGGGTAGTGAAAGAGGAACTACAAAGCTACCAAGCAGGTCTAAGAATACAAGGGATAGCACTTGAAGCACTTCAAGAGGCAGCTGAGGCCTACCTCATCTCCATGCTTGAGGACTCTAACCTCTGTGCTATCCATGCCAAGAGAGTAACCATACAACCGAAGGACATTCAGCTAGCAAGAAGAATTAGAGGAAATAACCCATGATGTGTATATTATACCCTATGATAGGCTACTTTGCGATGTAATACAATGGATAATAGAAAATTTTGTTTTGACTTATATTCTTTGTCTCTTTTTTCTCTCTCACTCTCTCTCTCTCTCTCTTTCAGTCAGTTATATATGGATTCAGTTAAACATGCATGCACTTGCCTATTGTTTTATGACTAGATATGTTCCTTTTCTACATACTGGTGTGCAACATGTCCTTTTCATACCAAAAAACCCCCAGCCACACAAACGCGGGATTCAGCCCTACAAAATTTTTGCAGGGCTGAATCCCGCGTTTCTGTGGCTGGGGTTTTTTTTGCAATATTTGGTCTTTGGTAAGCATAAGACATATGGTAGAGATGCAATGGTCTAGGTATTAAGAGGTTATACCCTATAGGAATTGAGATCTTTAGCTACTAAAGGCTGAGTTTATACCCTACTGAAAACTTCTGGTCCTGATAATACCAAAACCAATTGAAAATCTGAAATTACATAGTTTCCTATGTATTGTAGCACCTAAAAACACTAGATAAGGCCAAAAAAGCCCCAGCCACAGAAACGCGGGAAACAGCCCTACAAAAATTTTGCAGGGCTGTTTCCCGCGTTTCTGTGGCTGGGGCTTTTTTGGCCTTTTTTAAGCATATAATCATACAGAGGACCAAAGCACAATACAAAGACCCCCAATTAGATACAATTTGTGGAGAGAAGATAAGTTCAATTTTTTAGCACATTCATATACAGAACTAGACAAATGATGAAAAAAAAGTTTGTATTATCAAGACATTACATCATTTCTCAGCTGCCTTCAATTTCTCCACAACTTTCTTTCTCCTTTGGAGAGATTGAGGCAGCTGGTAAGTCAATACAGATCTTGATATTACATGGGGGTCTTGCATTCCAAGACTCATGGCGATACCTATTTGCCCTAATACTTTTCCTCTAAAATTAAGTCCTAAAGTAGTTACAACTAAGGATTTCCTAACCAAAATGACACAATTAGTGCCTTGGGTAATTGTACATAAACACAAAATCTTGCTAAGGGCCTTCAAGCACCAAGTGATGAAGTGCCCATCGGGACTGTAGTCTTTGTGTATGATAACAAAATCATCCTTTGGCAACTTTCCGATGTAGTTTGCCAAGGATGCACCACTCCCACGAGAAGCTCGATCCCCACCAGACCTTGCTGCGAACTTGTCGAGCTCAATTGCTTCCTGTTAAGAACAAATGAGAATTCAAGCTCTTACAATGTTAACTTAAAATTATCGATTTATTTAATTCAATTACCACTTACATCATGAAGCTTGTCTTCTTCCTCCCCTCTTCCAGGGGCATCAAGATCAATGCTAGAGTGGGCCATGCCACTCTGCTCTGCTACATGGGATGTAGGAATTTTTTGCTTCAGTATAACATATGACATACAGATGTGAGGCATGTCAATTAGGTAAGGCTCATAAGCTTTCCTACTCCAAGCATGGTTTTATGTACTCAGAGAAGCTTGAATTGGTACACACAGATGTGTGGGGACCATCAAAGGATTTCAGTATAAATGGGTCAAGGTATTATGTGATTTATGTTGATGATGCTACTAGATGGATCACTATCTATGTGATCAAAGATAAGTCAGAAGTGTTTAATACATTCAAACACTATCATGCATATGCAGAAAGAATTACAAGATATAAGTTGAAGAGACTAAGGTTAGATGGAGGGGGAGAGTATTTTTCTAATGAGTTCAGTGATTACTTGTGGAATGCAGGTATAAAAAGGGAAGTAACTTGCAGGTACTCTCCTCAACAAAATGGTGTAGCAGAAAGGAGAAATAGAACACTTGTTGAGTTTGCAAGATCCATGATGAAGGAGAAAAATTGCCCTAATTATTTGTGGGTTGAGGCTGTAAATACAGCCACTTATTTGGTCAATAGGTTACCATGTAAAGCCTTGCAGGGTATGACACCATATGAGTCTTGGTGGGGTAAGAGACCTACCTTGGATCATTGCAGAGTTTTTGGATGTGTGGCATATGCATATGTGCCATCACAATTAAGGCACAAGTTGGAGCCTAAAGCTGAAAAATATGTTTTCATTGGTTATGATGATAAGCAGATGGGCTATAGATTGTGGAGTCCATCTACAAAACAATTCATGGTTTCTAAAGATGTTACATTTGATGAGCAAAGTACTTGGTATGCAGGTACAGTCAATATCAATACAGGTGATGAAGAAGAAGTGAGCCAAAGGAAAGGTAAATCAAAGGTTCAAATATTTGATGAACAAGAGAATAATGAAGTGCAGGTTGAAGTGGAAGAAACACCAAGATTTGATCCTGAATATGAAGAACCAGAAACCTCAAGAAGTGGAGAGCTTAGGAGGTCTACAAGGAATAAATGGCAACCCACAAGGTATAGCTATGATACTTCATTTTTGGCCACAAAAGATTATGCTTATATGATGAAAACAGATGAAGACCCTTCTACATATGAAGAGGCAAAAGGTAAGGAAAAATGGGAGAAAGCTATGCAGGAAGAATTTGATGCACTATTGGAGAATCAAACATGGGATTTGGTTCCAAAACCAAATAGTCAGAAAATCATTGGATGCAAGTGGGTTTACAAGACCAAGAGGTTTGCAGATGGAAGTGTGTCTAGATACAAAGCTAGACTTGTTGTCAAAGGGTTTGCTCAAACATATGGTGTTGACTATGATGAGACTTATAGTCCTGTGGCAAAGATGACAACCATCAGGACACTTATAGCTATTGCTGCATGTAAAGGTTGGAAGTTATGTCAACTTGATGTGAAAAATGCTTTTTTGAATGGTTATATTTCAGATGATGTGTTCATGGAGCAACCTCAAGGGTTCAGAGATAAAAGGTATCCAGATCATGTGTGCAAGCTCAAGAGAGCTTTGTATGGCTTGAAGCAGGCCCCAAGGGCATGGAACTATAGACTTGTAAAGTTCTTGAAAGAACTTGGGTTTCAGGTGTCTAAAGCAGATAGTAGCTTGCTTGTCAAAGCAAGTGATAATGGTTTTATATACATGTGCATATATGTTGATGATATAATCCTTACAGGTACAGATGAGGAAGGAATACAAAGACTCAAGAAGCAAATGGAAAAGGAGTTCAAAATAAGTGACTTGGGAGACTTGTCATACTTCTTGGGCATGGAGATTACATATACTCAACATGGAGTATTTGTGACCCAAGAAAGGTATTTGAAGAACTTGTTAATCAAGTTTAAAATGGATGATTGCAGGGTAGCACCTACACCAATGCAGGTGAATCATAAATTGAGTAAGTTTGGAGGTGAAGAATTCAAGGACATGAGACAATATCAGAGTTTGGTTGGTAGTCTTATCTATGCTACTTTAACTAGACCTGATTTATCATATGCAGTAGGGGTTTTGTCTCAATTCATGCATTGCCCAAGGAAAGAACATTGGATTGCAGGTCAAAGAGTGTTGAGGTACATTAAGGGTACACTCAATGAAGGTTTGTATTATGGGTTCACCTCAGATACAAATATCAAAATTTATAGTGATGCAGATTGGGCAGGTAATCCAGATGATAGAAGATCAACTTTTGGATACATGTGTTATGTGGGAGATAAACTTATCTCATGGTGTTCCAAGAAGCAATATACAGTTGCTTTGTCTTCTACAGAAGCAGAGTACAAAGGCATGGTTGAAGCTGCAAAGGAAGTGATTTGGCTCAAGACTTTGATGAAGAGTTTTGACATTGTGCATGGGATACCAATTATATATGGAGATAACATGAGTTCATTGTATTTAGCTGCTAATCCTGTTTTTCATGCCAGGACCAAACACATTGAGATACAGTATCACTTTCTAAGAGAGAAGGTGATGGATAAAGAGATTGAAGTCATACATACTTCAACTAAAGATCAAATAGCTGATATGCTTACAAAGAGCTTGGATGGACTAAAGCTATAGAAGTTTAAAGACATGGCAGGTATAAAGAAGAAAAGAGAAACCTCAATTGATGATTGAGGGGGAGCTGTTGGTGCAGATCAATCACCAATTGAATCTTGGAGGAAAGATACATTCAGAGAATATGAGGAATGTACACATATGTACATTAGTATAGTTATAGTTCACTTAGATCTTTGATTAGTCATAGACTTGTACAAATTTCTCTATAAATATCTTGAAAATGTCGAGGCGTGATATGAGAGCATATGAAAGAATAGATGAGTGAGCATAGATGTCAAGAAAGGAGAAGTTAGATGTCATGAGACATGTGAAATGTTAGTTGAGTTTTCCTCTCATCACTCAACTGTATTTTTCTGAGTAATTGAAGAAATATTGCGCCCAATCTTTTCGTGTCTGCTCCATCTGTGTTTGATCATTTGTGAAATCCTTTTGAGGATATCTAAGTTGATAGTTAATGAGTCTTTGACCTGAATTTCAGAGTCTAATTGTAAACAGGCTAGGAGAATTGTGTGTAGGAACATTCATATGTGATGAGTGTTCACAGTTCTCTGAAACAGGCGTAGATTTCGAGTCCAAAGAAATGAGTAGTGCTCAGTGCACAGTGTAAAGTTTTACACATATGATAGCTCAAAATCTAAGTTGAGAGATAAGCTATCTACAGCCAAAAGGATTTGGTAAAACGGGTTGGACATTGTGAGAACCAAAGTTAAGAAGTTAGAGGTGTCAAATCGACTTCTCAGAAGTGCAGATTTGGACATAGATAACTTGTGAAGTTGATTTCTCAAGTTATACTAAACCTTTTGAAGAAATTTAACTTGGAGGAGGTGCGCAACTTCTAGGCGACACTTCATACAAAATTTCATAGAAAACTTTACATGTTTGATAGGTCAATGAGAAGAAATTGTGCAGCAGACTTTCTGTGTTTTATCTTCTTCACAGAATTTTTCAACTTTTGATAATTTGGAGGTTGGACTTCTAATTTGGTGGAAGTTTTGACTTACTCTTGATATAGAGGTGTTCTAAATTCAAGAGTAGGTTGTTCTTATGGAGATTAACACTCTCCATCATTCCTCTGTATATGGAGGGGCTCCGTATTCTTTAAGAGAGGAGGCAAGCCGGAATAAGCTTGCTTTCCGTCACTTGTCTGCTCTAGTCATTATCATTTAAATCATCATCTCTAACAACAATGTTCACAATATTAATTCTACCTTCCTTCAGTTCTCCAATTGCTAAAATACCTTAGAGTAATTCCATAAGCTTTCTCATATGAAAGGAGAAAGAGCAAGACCTTCCTGCTCCACGGTCGGCCAAACTACACGGCCCATCAAGACTTGTATTTACTTCTTCTTTGAACGGTTTTGCCTCCTTGTTCAAATGCATCAACTCTTGGTGATCCACATTTATATCCCATTCTCTTCTTCACCATGGTGGTTTTTAAATGTTATGGTTGTGTCTCTTTATGCTCCTATCATGACACATAACTCGGATCGAGGAGCTTACTGGTTCCACTAATGGAACGCATGCACACATCAAGTTTCTGAACGATCCAACACAAGACAGAAGAAGGTATATATGAAGTGCATGGAGAATTTACTTACAAAGCTTTTGTGCACGACCAAGACTAGTCAAATATACCGAAAATGCCTCCTCATTTTGGGTTCCCAGTCACTTGAATCAGTAGTGTTTAAGTAGAGTGTAATCTTGTTGCATCCTGGGTGTCATCGCTGAGACACACTAGAAGATGTGGTTGCTGCTCTCCTCATCTAGCCTATTCTCTGAGTTGCATGAAGGAGATGGATTCAAGGCCATGCTCTTCTTCTTCTCCCCATTGCTTCTTTCAACAATAGTTCTGTCATGTGAACTTTCACCTCACAGCTTCCCCCTTCCTTGATAAATGAGTAGGCACACACTAACTGCTGAAAGGAGCTTCTCCCACTTCCTCTGAGTCGAGATTCTCCCTTAGTGAATGGCCACTCCAACCAAATGTATTTTTTCCTTCCGAAAATTGGCAGCCATGGGTATTTATAGGCCGACACAAGTGCATGGAACCGCTCTTGATGCACTGCTGTAGAACTGTAGAATAGTGAAGGATGAGGAATATTTGCACTCGTCCCTCATTCTTTACTCTGTCGGTTATCTTGTAGCCAACCAACCAAAAAAAATGAGCCACCCCTCCCCCTTCGAATGTAGCTGCCCTCCTTCTTCCCAATTCTGTTCGTGGCAGATTATTCTTTCCCCAAGCTCGTAGAAGGGAAAAGGCTCCCTGTTGACAACTTCCAGGCCTCAAAGAATAGGACTCAAGGTCGCCCACCCCTTTTTGATGTTCTGTTCTCTATTACAAAGAGACATCCACCCAGCAGCCCCTCCTCCGATCTCTTCACCCTCTCCTCCTGCCCTCGTTCCTGTGCTGCCGAAGACTTCCCTTCAGAGCTCTCAGACCTGCACGAGAAGAGCCTCCCGAATGAAAACGCCCCCTCGAATGCTCTCCACAGAGCTCTGCACACGGCTGCACATAGCCCACGAAGAACGACAAAAGGCGAGGGGCTCCTCCAGAATCATCAGAGCAATGAACACCCCCCTAAAAATGACAGCCCACGCGCCCCCTGACCATCAGTCAGACGACCATCATCTAACAACTGTTAAAAACTGATGGATTTGCTTTTTCCACTTCATCAAAGAGCACCACACTGTAGGGCCGCCTCCTGACAGCCTCAGTTAACTGGCCGCCCTCCTCGTGCCCATCAATACTCATTGCTTCAATGTTTTATTGCTTTGGAATTCTGCCGATCCTTCCATAATAGGAGTAAGAAAAAATGCAGTCCGCATTCACTCCCATGTCCGCATAATTTATGTTTGTGACATGCATTCTAAACATTTGAATCACACTCACTGTTCATTTGCTACACCAGATCATCTAGAAAAATGCTGTCCTCATTCACTCCCATGTAATATAGCTTACATTTGTGTGAAGCACTCTAAAAATTTAAATCACACTTGGTGTGCTACACCAGATTGTCTCTCCTAATAATCCTGGTTGTCTTGGAATCCCAAGAAGAGGTTAATTTTCATTCCCATCCAACCACATAATCCAAAATTGCAACCAGACCAAGAGATATTGGGTATAGAATCAAAGCGATCCCAGCCATCCAAGTTGGGAATATCCTTCTAAATGATGCTAGGAGACCCATTACAATGACCACCAAGCATACGATGACAACCTCAGAAGAGAAGTCCCATACAAGCCCTCGGAAATAAACCACTGCTAAAAAGATCCCCAAACCCATCGTGTTATTCATCGTGACTCCACCATAGATTTGCAGTTGAAGGCACCGCGAGCTTGAAAACACCTCTCTCTGAAGTGACTCTCTATCCCCATCCACTGAAAACCATGCATAGCTCCACCCCTACTGCTCTTGATCCTTGTGTCCACATTTGATTAGATCTTATCATCACCGGCCACCTATTCTCATTGCAAAACACCTATGTCCAAACAAATATTCTCCAAAAAATGGAAGCATGTTAGTGCACCAAAACCAACCATTTATTGAGCTAACAGAAGAGGAAGAGGCAGAAGCGCTAAAGATGGAGCCAAAGCTTGTTGGATTTGTGGTAAGACAAATAATTTAGCTCATGATTGTTGGCATAATAATCAGAATAATGGAGGATATTATCAGAGGTAGAGGTAGTAGAGGTTACTTTGGAGGAAATGCAGGTAGAGGATTCCAAAGTCAATCCTACAACAATACCTAATACAATTAAGCTTCAGATCAGAAGGAGGATTCAACCTTGATTATGAATGCAACTTGTGAAAGGCAAAGTGAAGACCAAAGAGTTTTCTACATTGACTCAGGGTGTAGCAATCACCTGAGTGGTAATATAGCCTTGATGACTGATTTGGAAAATAAGGTAACTAATCATGTAGTTCAAACAAGTGATAATACAAAGCACAATGTGAAGTCAATTGGATCAGTGAAAGCCAAGGATGGAAGTACTCTCCTAAGTAAGGTCTTGTATGTTTCTACAATTCCAAAGAATCTGATAAGTGTAGGAAAAGTTGTTGAAAAAGTTTATGAAGTAAGGTTTACTAATGATGGAGTTTTTGTGGAAGACCCTAGCAATGGGTATAAACAAATTGTTTTAGGGAAGAAAGAAGGAAGACTCTTCACATTGATGATTCAAGGTAATGTTGTTCATGCCTTGTTCACTTATGGAGGACATAAGATCTCTGAGTTAGCTCTTTGGCACAAAAGGCTTGGATATTTCAATGAAAGAGGTATTAAGGATATGGTTAACAATGGTTCAGTGCTTGGATTGCCTAATGTTGGAGGACAACATATGACATACTGATGTGAGGCATGTCAATTAGGTAAGGCTCATAAGCAATCATATTCTAAGAATGGTTTCATGTATTCAGAGAAGCTTGAATTGGTACACACACATGTGTGGGGACCATCAAAGGATTTCATTATTAATGGCTCAAGATATTATGTGATTTATGTTGATGATGCTACTAGGTGGATCATTATCTATGTGATCAAAGATAAATCAGAGGTATTTAATACATTCAAACATTATCATGTGTATGCAGAAAGAATTACAGGTCAAAAGTTGAAGAGACTAAGGTCAGATGGAGGGGGAGAGTATTTCTCTAATGAATTCAGTGATTACTTATGGAATGGAGGTATAAAAAGGGAGGTTACTTTCAGTTACTCTCCTCAACAAAATGGGTAGTAGAGAGAAGAAATAGAACTCTTATTGAGTTTGCAAGATCAATGATGAAGGAGAAAAATTATCCAAAGTATTTGTGGGCTAAGGCTGTAAACACAACCACATATTTGTTCAATAGGCTACCATGTAAAGATTTGTAGGGTATGAAAACATATGAGGCATGGTGGGGTACGAGACCTACCTTAGATCATTGCAAAGTATTTGGATGTTTGGCATATGCATATGTGCCATCTCTTTGAGGCATAAATTAGAATATAAAATAGAAAAGTATGTGTTCATTGGCTATGATGACAAGCAGATGGGGTATAGGTTGTCGAGTCCATCCACAAAGCAATTCCTTGTGTCTAAGGATGTTACATTTGATGAGCAAGGTACTTGATATGCAGGTACAGTTAATGTTCATACAGGTGATGAAGAATTTTGAATCAGAAGAAAGGTAAATCAAAGGTTCAAATATGTGATGAAGAAGAGATTAATGAAGAACAAGTTGAAGTAGAAGAAAGGCCAAGATTTGATCCAGAATATGATGAACCAAAAACTTCAAGAAGTGGAGAACTCAAAATGTCATCTATGCACAAATGGAAACCTACAAGGTATAGCTATGATACTTCATTCTTGACTACTAAAGACTATGCTTACATGATGAAAGCAGATGAAGACCCTTCTACATATGAATCAAAAGGTAAGGAAAATTGGGAGAAAGCTATGCAGGAAGAGTATGATGCATTGATGGAGAATGAGACATGGGATTTGGTTCCTAAACCAAATATTTAGAAGATCATTGGATGCAAATGGGTCTACAAGACAAAGAGGTATGCAGATGGAAGTGTGTCTAGGTATAAAGCTAGACTTGTTGTGAAAGGGTATGCTCAGACATATGGTATAGATTATGATGAGACCTATAGTCCTGTGGCAAAGATGACAACCATCAGGACACTCATAGCTATTTCTGCATGTAAAGGTTGGAGATTATGTCAATTAAATGTGAAGAATGCTTTTCTAAATGGTTATATTTCAGATGATGTTTTCATGGAGCAACCACAAGGGTTCAGAGATGAAAGCTATTCAGAATATGTATGCAAGCTCAATAGAGCTTTGTATGGTTTGAAGCAGGCCCCAAGGGCATGGAATTATAGACTTGTGAAGTTCTTGAAGGAACTTGGTTTTCAAGTATCTAAAGCAGATAGTAGCTTGCTTGTCAAAGCAAGTGATAATGGGTTCATTTACATGTGCATATATGTTGATGACATAATTCTTACAAGTACAGATGAGGAGGGCATACAAAGCCTAAAGAAGCAAATGGAGAAAGAGTTCAAGAGTAGTGACTTGGGAGACTTGTCATATTTCTTGGGCATGGAGATTTCATATACTCAACATGGAGTATATGTGACTCAAGAAAGGTATTTGAAGAACTTGTTAATCAAGTTTAAAATGAATGATTGCAGGGTGGCACCTACTTCAATGCAAGTGAATCACAAATTGAGCAGATATGAAGGAGAAGAATTCAAGGACATGAAGCTATATCAAAGTTTGGTTGGTAGTCTAATCTATGCAACTCTAACTAGGTCTGATTTGTCATATGCAGTTGGAGTATTGTCTCAGTTCATGCATTGTCCTAGGAAAGAACATTGGATTGCAGGACAAAGGGTGTTGAGGTACATTAAGGGTACACTCAAGGAAGGTTTGTATTATGGTTTTACATCAGATACAAACATTAAGATATATAGTGATACAGATTGGCAGGTATCCTTGATTATATGAGATCAACATATGGATACTTGTGTTATGTGGGAGATAAGTTAATCTCTTGGTGTTCTAAGAAGCGACACACAGTTGCTTTATCATCAACTGGGTCATAGTACACCCACTATTCATGGAGATAACATGAGTTCATTGTATCTAGCTGCTAACCCTATTTTTCATGCGAGGACTAAACACATTGAGATTCAGTATCACTTCTTAAGAGAGAAGGTGATTGATAAGGAGATTGAAGTCATACATAATTCAACAAAAGATCATATTGTAGATATGCTAACCAAAAGCTTGGATGGACCAAAACTACAAAGATTTAAAGACATGGCAGGAATAAAAAGATAGAGAAAACCTTAATTGATGATTGAGGGGGAGCTGGTGGTGCAAGTCAACCACCAATTGATGTTTTGGATGAAGGATCGAAGTCAAAGATTGAAGGAAAGATTAGTCCATGAAGCTTGAAGATAGTGCACATTCAAAGACGTGTATACATATGTACATTAAGCTTATAGTAATTAGCTCACTTATACCTTTTGTATGGTTATGAGCTTGTACATATATGCCTATATATAAAAGTAAAAAGTCAGGGAAAGTATGAGAGAGCATGAGATGAGAAGAATTAGAAGTCATTAGACACTTTAGAAGTGAGGAAGATATCTCTCTCATCCAATTGTAAAATTTTCAGAGAAGAGAAATATTGCACCCGATCTTTTCTATAATGCTTTTGTACAAGTCTAAGTCTATAGTTGATTGACCTCTGTACAAGTTTTCAGCTTCTAATTGTGACCAAGTTGTGTTTAATTATTTGTATAATGCTTTTGTACAAGTCTAAGTCTATAGTTGATTGACCTCTGTACAAGTTTTCAGGTTCTAATTGTGATCAGGTTGAGAGAATTGAGAGTAGGAACATTTACATGTGTAAATGTGAAGAAGTTGCAACAGACGCAAAATTTGAAGTTAATGTTCTGGTCATTTTTCCTTCCACAGTGTATAGTTTTGAGGAAGCAAGGACTCACCCTTTAAGTTGGAAGGTAAGCTTTCTATGGCTAAAAGCATTTGAAATGGCTTGTAGTTTGAGAGAACCGTGCTTTAGAAGTTACAAGTGTCAAAGTCAACTGTAGGAAAGTAGAGTTTTAGACATAGGTGAATTGCAAGGATCATTTCTCAAGATATACTTAATCTTTTGAGATGATTTAACTTTGAATAAGGTGCACAAACTATAGGCCACACCTTGTGCAAAGTTTTATCAAAACTTTACACATTTGATCAGTCAATGAGTGAGTTATGTGCAACATACTTTTTGAGAAGTGACTCTCTTCACAGTTAGTTCAAGATTTTGATAATTGAGTATTGATCCTTCAAATTGGTAAAGGTTTTGAGTTGTTCTTGATATAGAGGTGTTCTAACATCAAGAATAGCTTTTTCTTTTGGAGATTAACACTCTCCATCAATTGTGAGTCCAAATCTCATATAGATACAACATTGGTATTAGAGCTATATATAGAGCCATAAGGTTGTGAGGAGATTCATCTCTCCATGTGCTAGAGAGAAGACTCTAATCCAAATCTTATTCCTCTATATATAGCTTCTTGAATAAAAAATGATCACAAATGTAATTGATGTTCTCAAGTGCATGTGCCATCTCCACCATTGCTTTAAGACCTTCCATTAGAGTCCAATACTAGTAGATGCACTCACCACTCAAGTTAATTTTCTCTCTGGAATCAAGTTTACTCAAGTGAACTTGAGTTAGAAGGCTCTCGAGCTCGTTGGGAAAATCTCTCTCCCCATGCTCCCCGTGGGGGTTGAGTCCAAGACCTCCTCCATCTCACCCTTAGCTATTAACTACTAGGCTAAGTGGATTACTTGTTTTAGAGAGCACATCAAATTATACTTAAGTCCAAACTAGAGTTTTGGCCATACATAGGAGTGACCAAATGGTGTCTACTTTTAGAAGGCTCTAGAAGGATCATTGGGAAAATCTCTCTCCCCATGCTCCCCATGGGGGTTGAACCCAAGACCTCCTCCTTATCACCCTTAGGAATTAACTTCTAGGCTAAGTGGATTAATTGTTTTAGAGAGCACATCAACTTATACTTTAGTCCAAACTAGAGATGTTTGGCCATACAAAGGAATGAACAAATGTTGTCTCTGGAAACAAGTTAACTCAAGTTAACTTGAGTTAAAATCTCTCTCCCCATGCTCCCCATGGGGGTTGAACCCAAGACCTTCTCCTTCTCATCCTTAGGAATTAACTACTAAGCTACGTGGATTACTTGTTTTAGAGAGCACATCAACTTATACTTAAGTGCCAACTAGAGATTTTTGGCCATACACAGGAGTGACCAAATGGTGTTTGATTATAGATATATCTAAACCAACCAAAAAATCAAATCACTTTACACCAAAAATCATGGCTAATATAAACCATATTCTATTATTTAGATTCCATATATTAAGCCTTCTAATCCCATGATAACATCATCATTCTATAAAAATAAAATAAAAGCATTAATACATAGAAAACAATGGATGCAATTATTCTGAAAGGTATTGATTTTCAATACCTTCATCTACAAAATAAATGGTATCCCCAATTGTTGGAGTAGATATTGTAGCCTACATAGTATTCCACTACTCTACCATGTTTTTAATAAAATCCAGGTATAATAGGCCATAAACAAGTGATGATGAACCTAGTTTCTAATAAGAAGTGTTTGAGCATACTATAGATGTGGTGTTTGATTGTTTATTCATAATTCATTAGGAGTAAAAGTGAGCTTTCCTCAGGCCTCTTAATTGAAAGAGTGATTAGTGATCCACCAACAAGAAGGGGGCAATGAAGGATATCTAGTCTCTTAATGAAGTAGGCTAAGAATAAGAATAGACTTCCCTTTCCTTTTTTTGGTCAAAGAAACAAAATCCACCTAGAATTTGTGTTTTTGCTAAGAAGGGTAGTTTGAGAGGACATAGGATTTGACCAAAACCCTTGAATCTCCTGAAATATATAAGGGTCATCTTTGTCGAAAAAATTTAAGATGCATAGCATTTTCGAATCTTGGATCTATATAAATTTGGATGGATAATATTAAACTCAGATTCATTGCATGCTTACAATCTGTGTGGCCCTTTATTGCCCTTGAAACAAAATGGCTTAGATGTTTGTAGTAGAGGAAAACCCACCTTTCTGCACCCTCCATTGCATGCACATCTTGACCTAATGATCGAGCTTGCATATGATCACAAAATTACACCTTTGATCCTTCTCCCTTTCATCTAGAAGAGATCCAAGGGTCCATAACCCTCCAAATAAAGGAAAAAACATTGATTAATGACCAAAACCTTTTCTTTTGGTCAAATCATATGCATGATTATCTTCAAAGAACATGATTTTCTCTTTTTTTCCTACACTTATTCAAATTCTACCCTTCAATCCATTAGATCAAAAGGCCAAGTGTTCTTCCTTCAAAGCCATTAAAGGAAATCCTTTATGCATGAATATTATAATAGAGAAAACCACTAGTGGATTTTTATGTCCGTTTAAGTTTTTCATATTTTTATCTTTAATCCCTTGAAATTTAAGAATCCTCATGAAGACCAATGGGTGCTCACTTTCTTTTTATGTAATCTAAGAAAGACAACTTCATGATACTTTTTGGCATAAGCTAATTGTTGAAAAACATGGCCTAAGTTAAACTAAAACCAAGAACAAGCTATGGAGGCTCAAAATACACTAGAAATGACATAATAAAGAAAGGAAATAAATGAACTTGAATATTAAATGAGAACTTACATGACCAACATGGAACTTGAACCTCAAGGAGAGAGCTTCATGGAGAGTACATGAATGAATGAGGATAGGTAAAGTGAGGCCCTCCTTATATGGACTAGAGGAAAAAGTACATTCAATGTGGGATAAATGGAACTTGCTTGAGAGTACATCAGAGCTTTTTAGCAGGCCCTTGCATGTGGGATAAAGTGGATGCATGTGAATATTAAAAGATAGAGCATGGATATCTCAACACCCCCCTCCATGTGATGATGCTTTTGTTTGTAATGTGGGGGACTAGTGACATATGTGATCACTTAGTCCATTGGGTTTTTGGGATCTAAGGAAATATGGGATCCTTAGACATAGCTTGGACATATGGCATCCAAGTGTGGGACGTATGGCATCCCTCAACTTTCATGGACATATCATCCATGTGTTTTTTAGTTCCATAGGCATATGGGATCCATGGTGTGGGAGACATATGGTATCCCTAGGATCTTGGGACATATGGGATCCCAAGACATATACTAGGACAATTGGGACTCAAGTGGTTTTGTTGGAATCGAGGGAAATATGGGATCGCTAGACATATCAAGGGTTTACATCATGGGGTAGGTAGTGTCCTTTGATTGATTTTGCCTCCTTTGATCTTTGATGATGTATATTTCTTTAGATCCATTGATTGGATAATTTCCATTCTTTCTTGTTGCTCATGAAGCCTTTGTTGTTGCTTTGAAGATGGCCTTGTGTGTCCTATGCATGAGAGATTACATGTGAGGCTTCAGATTATATATTCAAACCATAGGAAAGGTCCTACCTTCATTAATGAAGGTGGTGTCTAATCCCTATTTAAGAGAGCTATGTTCTTAGTTACAAGAGAAAGAAATTATGTCCTTGTACTCAGTAAGTAAAATATGTTAATGGATTCACATATTTCTAAGTATACACGAAGTGTGAATATTTCCCAGAGATCCTAAAGCAAGACTAGACTGAAGTAGATGCCATAACTTCTTTTCCTTCTTGATCGATAATAGAAGTTCTAACCCATTGTGAGAATTATAAAACTCAAATGGATATACCTTGCTCCATAATGACCACCAAAATGGCACATATACCTTAGCATCTTTCTTATGCTCAAGTGATGAGATGAAGAGACCAGAGTCTCTGTTTTTCCATATTGGCAATGCACCAACTCTCTATTTTTCTATATTGAGGGGTGGACTACCATCATAAATAAGAAAACAAAAATTCAATAACTTTTTTGAGTTAAATGCTGATCTGCCTAGGGATAACCTTTTGTTTGATGATGTCAACAAATTCATCATTGAACTCACTTCAAAAGATGAAGCTGACAATAGGAAATTGCAAAATAAAGGCATTGAAGTTGATGAGATAGCTATGGATCAAAAGGAAAATGAAGCTCCTCTAGGCTCACCAAGGCCAAAAGAAGGGAGGTTACTTCTAAGTCTAAACGAAGAGATATTCTCAAGAACTCAGTGCCTCTGAACAAGTTAACTAAGGACATTAAAAAATGATTGATTTTCAGATTTTGCTTCTTTCCACCTATTTATTTTTTATGAATTGCACTAGTATTCTCTCTTTCAATGTGAAAGGCATTTCTGATCTCGTTCGTGAAAAATGTATTTCTAAATGGATGCATGATAATTCTCTTTGGCCTGAGTTTATATGTTTACAAGAGCTTAAAGTTGCTGGTCCTCGACTTAACTTGCACTTGAACATTTTTTCTAATAATTATAAATGGTATTACAGTGAGCATCTCCTAGGCCGTGGAGGAGCCAGTGTTGGTGTTGCCCACCCCTTGGATCATCTTGTGCAGAGGTTTATGGTCAGCCCCAATCATCAATGGGTTGGAATACAACTTTCAAAACCTTTTGAGTGTATCTTGATTAGCTTGTATGCAGCCAACTGCCCCTCCTTCAAAACCACTTCTTGGGAAGAGATCAATAAACTCGATGGCCCTATCCTTTTAGTTGGGGATTTTAACATGGTCACTTCCCTTAAGGATAGACTTAATAAAAAAAGGTTGTTCTATTCATGGTCAGGAATGGCATGCCTGGCTGAGATTGGTTTCCACCCATGACCCAAGTGACATCTCTTACCTTACAGGATTCACGTGGAATAATAGGCAACCTAGGGAGGAACACCTTGCTGCTAGAATTGATAGATGTCATATTTCCATTCCCTTTTTCCAACAGTTTTGGGATGCCAAAGTTACTACTGATAAGACGATCTACATATCTGACTATACACCCTTGGTTATTCCTTTGAAAAAAAATTGTCCTTTTGTCAAAGCTGGTTGGTCTCATCTGGATTCCACCCTTCTCCAATTGCCTAGTGTAGTTGAGAAGACTAAAGCCATTTTTTTCCATCACTTCAAGAACCAAAACAGCCCTTCAGTTGCCTGGTCTAAAGCCATTAAGGATGTCCAACATCTTTTCACCTACTACAAAAACCTCAAGAAAAGCATAAGAGCTAGGAGAAGACAATCCATTCTGAAAGAAATTGAGCTCATTCAAGCCTCTCAAGGACCTCACAAAGTGGATAGGATTTTGTCTCTTCAAGAGAGATTGCGATATGAGGAGTATATTGAAGCTAGTAGCATTCTCTCTGCATCAAGGGAATTTGGGGCCGGGAATATGGATAGTCCTACTCCATGTATGTTCTCAATGCTCAAAAAGAAGAAGTGTAAGGATTTCGTTCCTTTGCTTTTGAAAACATCTAGTGGTATTGCTATCAATGTTTAGGAGAATTTGCAAGAGGCTACCCACTTCTTTACGGATGCTTTCTCCATGTCTCCCAAGTGGGAGGAGGATATCCGTGGTGTGAGAGCCACCATTGCTCTTAAAAGGAAAAAAACTATTCCTACCAGCCTAGCCACCCTGTTGGACCTGCCCCTCACTACTGGCGAGATTAAAGAAACCATTGGTAAATTGAAACCCTACAAAACTCCTAGCGTTGATGGCCTTCCTAATGAGTTTTTCATTGCTTTTGTTGATGTCTGAACTCCCTTCATTCTCTTGATTTGGAAAGAATCTGTTAATAAAGGTACTCTTCCTATTGAGATTAACATTGGAGTTATAAAATTGATCCACAAAAGGGGACCAAAAGAGGATCTGAAAAATTGGAGACCTATTACCTACTTGACCAATATCTATAAGATCTTTGCCTCCACTCTTGCTAGAAGACTTAGTCCTATTATGAATGACATCATCTTACTTGAACAAAAAGGGTTCATTAAGGGAAGATACATCTTGGATGCTATTATCTCCCTGTGGGAAGGTATTGACTATGCTCAGGACACCAATCAGCCTTTCTATTTCTTTAAAATTGACTTTGACAAAGCTTATGTTAGAATAGAATGGGATTTTGTTCTCTAGTCTCTTTAAGAAATAGGAGGGGGAACGAATTTCAATAGAGCTGTCAGCACTCTTTTTGGGAATGCTCACTCTAAAATCTCCATTAATGGCTCCCTTTCCCCACCCTTTAGACTTAAGAGATCTATTAGGCAAGGACACCCCTTGGCCGCCCTCTTGTTTGCTATAGCTAGTGATGCCCTTGGATGGTTGATTAAGGATGCTCTAAACAATAATGCTTTTGAAGGAATACATATTCCAGGTGCTTAGGACCAGCTCTGTTTGCGAGCCTTTGCTTATGACACCAACATTCTTGTTAAAGGTCACCTCAACTCTGTTAAAGCTATCATAGATTGTTCTATCTGGCTAGTGGCTCTCCCACATAAACCATAAAAAGACTCTTTTTAAGTCTTCTAACAACATTATTCCTGAATGCATTTCTGTCCTTGGCTATGACATCATCAAGGATGGGGAAACTTTTAGACTTTTGGGGATCCCTATGGGTTTGTAGGTCACTCTTCACCATAGATGGGAGTTGGTCATGAACAAATTTAGGAAAAATGTATTTTTGTGGTATGCTTGTCAGTCTTCACTTTCACACAGAGTTTTTGTGCTAAACCACTACATCCTGCCTTCTTTAATTTATTTTTTGTCTTGCTAGATGCCTAACAAGAATCATTTCAAACAGCTTTTTGCTTTGGCAGGAGATTCGTGGGGGGGGGGGGGGGGGGGGGGGATCTGCAACACAATAAAATTCCTAAAGTCTCTTGGAGTGTTTGTTGCCTTCCCAAGAAGGAAGGAGGTCTTCGAATTTTTTGTCCGATCAAAATGGCCTCTAACTTAGCAGTCAAATGGATTGTGAGATCCATAGGGTCTACTGATGTTTGGGCTATGCTTCTTAAAAGGAATATTGATAAATTTTACTTGAAGGACTATAAGTCTTGGAAGCAACATGACCTTTGGGACATTTTGGTTTCTCCTCAGATATATCAACCCATTGGCAATACCTTATCCTATAGACTCTGGCATGCTTGGATGTTGTGAAGGCTTCAAATTATTTGATCATCTTAAGTCTACCCCACCTAGTAAATGGAGAGGATCTTTAGTAGAATTGTACTCTATACCTAGATTTGAAATGATCCTAGGATGTATGTAATTTTATCTGGTTTTTTTACTGTATCTCATAACCTCATCCTTCACTATTGTACCCCTTAGCCCTCTATTTGGGCAACTCTAATTTGTTTCCCTCTATGCTTCAGATGTTCAGAGGATAGCCATATCTATTGGATGACGTTTTTGATGGGGATCCTGCCCCTTGTACTTTCACACATTTCATCATGAATTCTAATTTTCCCATTCTTTCAAAAAAAAAAAAACTTTGCTAGCCTTCTGACATAGCAGATTGACAAATATTATAGGTGCGTTGTTTTCCGAATATGCATGATTTCGTCATTGCTTATGCAGCAAAGAGAGAACAATTGTTTACAAGATGTATGTGGCCTAGATTTTAGTGTAATTCACCTAGTTCGTATCTCTTTCTTTCTCTTTATCTCTGTAAAAACCCATTTATAGTTGCAATAGGCTTGGCATGCGCATCCACATTTGACGAGAACTGTTGTTGTCTGAGCAATTGGTCTTCTCTCTCTCTCTCTCTCTCTCTCTCTCTCTCTCTCTCTCTCTCTCTCTCTCTATCAAGTGGAAGTGGCAACTCATTGTCTCTCGTTCAAATCGGTTGTTCTCTTGCTTCTAGGAAATGACGATGAGCTCTGCATCATGAGTTACAAATGCAGAGATCTTTGTAGCGGTACTTGTCTCATTGTAGAGATTACCATATTCGAGAGTGTGATGGTTTCTAGATGCTTCACAACTATCTCCATATTTACTGCTTCTCATAGCAAAAAAACTATAGCTTAAATAGACCAAATGAAGAAGAACGATGAAGGGAGAATATTGATTTGCAAGGTAAATGTCCTGACATATATTATATGAGTATTGAGATATCTTATAGGCTATGCGTGATTTTTCCAATAGAAGATGGATGATGTAGCCAAGGTATATACATTAGCTCTTGAGATGAATACATATGAAATGATGTATGATGCAACACATTAAAATGAACTATGCATTTTCCACACATAGGAGGGAGCAAGGGATTTAGAAAAGAATGGATGTAAACTAACGGTCATGAAGATGAAGAGATAAGAGAAAAATGAAGCCCCCAAAAATTATATGCCTATGCTCTCATACCATGTGGGGAAACATAAGCCAAGTTAAATACAAACCAAGCACAAGCTATGGAGACTCAAAATGCACTAAAAATGAGATAATAAAAAAATGAAATAAAATGAACTTGAATATGAAATGGGGACTTACATGACACGCATGGAGCTTATACCTCAAGGAGAGAGCTTCATGGAGAGTACATGAATGAATTAGGAGAGGTAAAGTGAGGCCCTCTTTATATGGATTAGTCGAGGGCAAAGTACATCCAATATGTGGGATAAATGAAACATGTATGATAGTTAATGAGAACCTTTGAGAAGGCCCTTGCATGTGGATAAAGTATACCAATAATAATAACCTAGATGGCAAGGGATAACGAGCTTTCTAGGAAGTTGATGTTGTTATTAAGAAATTCATATTTATCTTTCTTGCTCAATCATTTAGTTCATTGTCTTGAATAAAAGAACCTTCTTATGTCTAAACCTGGACTGCTCTTATGATCTCATTCTTCTACCTAGAAGAACTAGAGAGCATATGGAAGTAGGCTCTTTTAGGGGAGGTGATTGGCTGCCTAACCTCATTTTGGAATGTAATCAAAGAAGAAACCTTGTGGAAAATATGGAAGGAAGGGTGTGTTGTGAAGTTCCATGTTTTTCCCAAGAAATGGTATATTGAAAAGTCTTTTATAAGTAAAAGATCTATGATTAGCCTTTGTAATCTAGACAGTATCACATTTGCTCTATCTTTAATTTGTTAACAAACTTTATCATGTTGTCGAGGATCCATGGTGTAGTGGTTAAACATTGGACCCTTTGACTTGAGGTCCAAGGTTCAAACTTAAAGTACGATTTGATTTATAACCCTTGGAAAGTGGGAGATAGAGGGGATCCTCAAAAAGTCTGTGTGTGTGTTGTTCATTTCAATCTTTCAAACATAACAAAAAGAGTAGTTCAATATCCGAAGCCTACTCCCTTGAGTTTTAACTTTGAAATTGCAACTGTACAAGTGAATGGGCATAGTACCTATGGGACCCCCCGTATCCCACACAAAACAAGGGTTAGACTAACGAAAGGCAACACAGGAGAGGATTGTTCAAAGACAACTGGTTTTAATTGGATACGACATGATTACATTTGCCTCAGGCCCACAAGGTGTCATGCCGTAGATGGGGATTCAATATTCGGCCCCGCCTCAAGAGACGAAAGGCGCATTCAGCTAAGCTAACACATGCGGACTTTTCTACGACACTTTATAATATGTGATGACCCTCACGCAATCCTTCCAAACATATTGGAGAGACAACGAAAGCGAGTATGGCCCCCGAACTTTGACAGATAGTGACTCCGTAGTGACTCCTGAGTCCTTTGTCAATGGAGTTTTGAGGTTCAACGAATACGCCAATACAGACTCATTGATGCTACAGCTCCGATCGAAAGCTCCCATGAAAGACAAGAAACAAGTCTCCACCATTTCACCTTTTTGCAGGCAGTGTCGGTACGACTTGAGGGAGACTTAACCAGGCCTTCTCAACGGTGGCCAACAGGCAATGGTACTGTGAGGAAGTAGATGGAATGGCGGTGTACAGGACAGGAGAGCTGAATCATGACTTTATATAACTATGACGCTTTGCTAGGACGAGAATTTTAGAAGGCGTATCAAATCAAAAGAGTGACGACGATGGATGGTCGAGAGAGAGAGAGAGAAGTTTATCCACTCCTGAGTATTGAAATAACGCTACGTTGAGGACATCGTAGAGAGAGAGAGAGCTTCTACTCCTGAGTATTGAAATAACGCCACGTTAAGGACATCGTAGAGAGAGAGAGAGAGAGAGAGAGAGAGAGAGAGAGAGATTTTAAGCTTCAACTCCTGAGTATTGAAATAACGCTACGTTGAGAACATCGGAGGGAGAGAGAGAGAGGTTTAAGCTTCTACTCCTGAGTATTGAAATAACGCTACGTTGAGGACATCGTCGAGAATGCCCGTGGAATGGATGGGCATGCTTCAAAAACCATGGGCTGCCGCAGTTGGTCGTCTGTGGCGATGTGAATGACTTTCTATGAAATGTTAGCAGACGATTGACGCCGCCATGACTTGCTAGATGCTAACTGTTTTTGGGGTAGGAGCTGTTAGAGACAGGAGATGCGACGTTGTAACAACGAGAGAGAGAGAGAGAACAGACGATTGACGCCGCCATGTCTTGCTAGATGCCAATTGTTTATGGGGTACGGGCTGTTAGAGACACGAGATGCGACATTGTAACAACTTGAGAGAGAGAAAGAGAGATTTACATCATATTGAAGATTGTTAAGTTAATGAAATATTTAAGACTGTTAAATTAATGAAGACAACAAATCGTGTAGGGTTAGGTGGTTGGTCTTTTTGTTGGAGGAGATGAGATGGTACAGCAAATTCTTGTTTTACATCAGCCAAAATTGAGTTGAGGAGTGTAAAGCAAACCTCTTGAGCTTTCTAGCAAGCACAAATAATCACCCAAGTACTTTGGGAGATGATCCTCAAATCATTGGATCAAAACAGATAAGTTGGAGTTTCATTGTGAACCAAAAACTTGCTATTTTGGTCACTACACCTGCTCAGAGAAATGAACAGTCCTCTTTCTCTACTTTTAGCTGCACAACCCTATGGTGATAGTTTAGAATAGGCCATTGGATCATGGATAACCACTTCCCACAACATTGAAACACATCTTAGCTCTTAAAGTACACTACAAACACCCTGCATGTAGTCACATTGTGAAGCCATAGGAAGTTCAGTTCCGAACCACCAATGGTCTCCATTCACACCTGTTAGTCGGCCGCCGGATTGGCGATTGTAAAAACGAAACCGAATCTTGTTCGCACGAATGAAAGGTTGTTACACAAATACGTTGTAATCTTTTATATAAAGCAATGAAAAGAGATGCTCAAGACGACTCGTGGAATCACCAGACTGTCTGTCTGGGTGATTGTTTGAGCATTGTTGTAGCGTTGTTTGTCTAATTTCTGAGTACTCTTAGTATACTGTGCATATCCGTGTTTGTTGTCTATCGATCTCCGTTGTGCTTGTGAGTTTCATTTACATACGGTAGATCGTTGTACTGTTGTCTGAGTAAGTTGTTTGCGAATCTCTATTGGGATTGTTGTGTTAGTTCACGTATCGTGTTGTTATTCTTTCTTGAATGGTCTGCCAGTGTTTGGTGAAGTCTGTGTAGCTATGGTAGCTTTCTGGTATTCGGGTTTGTATTGTGTTGTCTGTTGGTGCATGACAATCATCAATTGAAGGATTATGGAGAAATGAAGTCAAGGAGTCAAGAAGGAAACAAAGTCAGATGGTTGAAGGAAGGACATTTTCAGAAAACTCAAAGATATGTACACATATGTACATTAGCTGACTTATACTCTTGTTTAAGTCATACACTTGTATATATTCATCTATAAATATGTTTGAAAATGTCGGGCAAGTAGAGCAGAAGAGATTTGAGAATAGGGAGAGAGAAATTAGTGTCATTAGACACATGAAGAGTGAGTGAATTGTCCATCCTCACTTAGATGTAAATTTTCTGAGAAATCGAGAATTTTTGCGCCCGATATTTTGCTGTCTGCTCCTTCTGTGCTTAATCTTTTGAGAAATCCTTTCGCACGTATCTAAGTCCATAGCTAATCTATCTATGGCTAGAATTTGAGAGGTTAATTGTAATCAGGATGTGAGAATTTTGATTAGGAACATTCATATGTAAGAATGTTCTAACAGTCGAGAAATCTGGCGCACATTTCATCTTCAATGAAATGATCATTGCTCAGTCTACAGTGTAAAGTTTTACACAAGTGAGGGCTCAAAATCTAAGTTGGAAGGTAAGCCATCTATGGCTAGAAGATCTTGATCAAACGGGTTCAGAGTTGGGAGAACCAGTGCTAAGAAGTTGCAGGTGTCAAAGTCGCCATTGCAGAGAAGCACTTTCAGACATAGGTAAAGTGTTTCACACATTTCTCAGTGTGTACTTAATCTTTTTGAGAGATTTAACTTGGCAAAGTTGCGCAACCTTAAGGCAAAGTGTTGTGCAAAGTTTTATCAAAAACTTTACAGGATTGATTAGTCAATGAGTGACTAATCTGCAGCAGACTTTTCTGAGAAGTTGATTTTTCAGAACTTTCAATTTTTCTGATAATTTGGTGAAGATTCTAAATTAGGTGGAGTCTAAAGTTGATCTTGATATAGAGGTGATCTAAATTCAAGGTCAACTTGTTCTTTTGGAGATTAACACTCTCCATCAGTGGTATCAGAGCAGGTTGTGTCAAAATTGAAGTGAAGAAGACTCCGACTATTGCAGAAGTACAAAACTTTACATCTTGAAGGTGCAGAAGGGTAAAGGTTGAAGAAAGATCAAAGGAAGACATACAAAGAGCATCAAAATGATCAGAAGGAGCAACATTCGAAGTAAAGGTACACTTATTATCTGTAAAGGTTAAAGATTTGAAGCTACAGGTGAAGTAAAGATGGGAGATAGTCTCCAAATTGAAAAATTGGATAGAGAGAACTATCCTGCATGGTCTATGAGGATGGAAGCTCACCTTATGAGCAAAGATCTGATAGGATACATCACAGGAGATGAAGAAAAGCCAGAATTCAGAGATCCTAGTGTTCCAACTAGGGAGGAGCTTGCAGATTTGAAGAATTGGATGAAGAAGGATGCTCAAGCAAGAAGCATCATCTACATGGCAGTCAATGACTATTTGCTTCCTCACATTAGAGGACTTGAAAGTGCTTGTGACATTTGGAATGCTTTGGAAGAGCATTTCCAAAATACAACCAAATCAAGGAAGGCTTCACTATGGGCAGAGTTTACTACCTTCAAGAAGAAGGCCTCACAATCAATTTCTGATTATGTGACAAAGATGAAGGACATTGCAGATTCTCTAGGTGCAGTTGATGAAGATATTGAAGAAGACAAATTGGTAAGACAAATACTCACAGGACTAAGAGGAGATGAGAAATGGAAGCCTTTCATTTTATCTACAGAACTTTCATTAGATCACTTTACTCCTGATTTGAATCAATTGTTAGGTCATATGCTAACTTTTGAGAATGATATCAAAGGAGATGTTGATAAGAGTGCAGGTCATGCAATGTATTCTAAAGACAAGAAGAAAGTCAACAAAGGGAAGCAACAATCAGGTGAAGAAGAAGGTACATCAAACCAAGCAAACTTCATAAGAGGAAGAGGAAATGGCAGGAGTAGAGGAAGAGGCAGAAACAACAAAGAGAATGCAAGAGCTTGTTGGATATGTGGTAAGACCAATCATCTATCTCATGATTGTTGGCATAATAATCAAAACAATGGTAATTATCAGAACTTTAATCAAAGAGGAAGAGGAGGTAGATTTCAGAGAGGAAACTTCAGAGGTAGAGGTGGTAGGAATTCTTTTGGAAGAGGTGGAGGAAGAAGCTTCCAAAATCAATCCTATAATAGCACCTACTACAACTATGCATCAGATCAAAAGGAGGATTCGACTCTCATTATGAATACATGTGAAACTTCACATGAGGACATGAGAGTGTTTTATATTGATTCAGGATGTAGTAATCATTTGAGTGGAAATATTGCTTTGATGACTGACCTAGATCATAATGCAATTAATCATACAGTGCAGACAGGTGATAATACAAAGCATAAGGTAAAGTCAATTGGTTCAGTCAAAGCTAAGGATGGGAGCACTCTTCTGAGTAAGGTACTTTATGTTCCCACAATTCCAAAGAATTTGATCAGTGTAGGTCAAATTGTGGAAAAAGGTTATGAGGTAAGGTTCACAAATGATGGAGTGTATGTGGAAGACCCTAGTCAAGGGTATAAACAAGTTATTGCAGGAAAGAAAGAAGGAAGGCTTTTCACATTAAAGGTACAAGGAAATGTTGGACATGCTATGTTCACATATGGAGAGCAGAAGGTGTCAGAATTGGATCTTTGGCACAAAAGACTTGGACACTTTAATGAAAGAGGTATCAAAGAAATGATTAACAATGATTCAGTGCTTGGAATGCCTAACATTGCAGGTCAACACATGACATACAGATGTGAGGCATGTCAATTAGGTAAGGCTCATAAGCAATCCTATTCTAAGCATGGATTTATGTATTCAGAAAGACTTGAGTTGGTGCATACAGATGTGTGGGGTCCTTCAAAGGACTTTAGTATAAATGGTTCAAGATATTATGTCATATATGTTGATGATGCTACCAGGTGGATCACAATTTATGTGATTAAGGAAAAGTCAGAAGTGTTTAATACATTTAAACACTATCATGCATATGCAGAAAGGATTACAGGTCAAAAATTGAAGAGACTAAGGTCAGATGGAGGGGGAGAGTATTTTTCAAATGAGTTCAATGATTATTTGTGGAATGCAGGTATAAAGAGAGAAGTTACTTGCAGGTACTCTCCTCAACAAAATGGGGTAGCAGAAAGAAGAAATAGGACTCTTGTTGAGTTTGCTAGGTCCATGATGAAAGAGAAGAATTGCCCAAATTATTTGTGGGCTGAGGCTGTTAATACAGCTACATATTTGGTTAATAGATTGCCTTGTAAAGCTTTGCAGGGTATGACACCATATGAAGCTTGGTGGGGTAAGAAACCTACCTTGGATCATTGCAGAATATTTGGATGCTTGGCATATGCATATGTGCCATCTCAATTGAGGCATAAGTTGGAGCCTAAGGCAGAAAAGTATGTATTCATTGGTTATGATGATAAGCAAATGGGATACAGGTTGTGGAGTCCATCCACAAAGCAATTTATTGTATCCAAGGATGTTACATTTGATGAGCAAGGTACTTGGTATGCAGGTAAATATAATGTACATGCAGATGATGAAGAAGTAGTGGAACAAAGGAAAGGTAAAGCAAAGGTTCAATTACTTGATGAAAGTGAGAGTAATGAAGTGCAGATTGAAGTTGAAGAGAGGCCAAGGTTTGATCCAGAATGTGATGAACCAGAGACCTCAAGAAGTGCAGAAGTTAGGAGATCATCTAGGCACAAATGGCAACCTACAAGGTATAGCTATGACACTTCATTCTTGACTACTAAAGATTATGCTTATTTGGTAAAAGCAGATGAAGACCCTTCTACATATGAAGAAGCCAAAGGGAAGAAGAATTGGGAAGATGCTATGCAAGAGGAGTATGATGCATTGATAGAGAATCAAACATGGGATTTGGTTCCTAAACCTAATAGTCAAAAGATTATTGGATGTAAGTGGGTTTACAAAACAAAGAGATTTGCAGATGGAAGTGTGTCTAGGTACAAAGCTAGACTTGTTGTGAAAGGGTATGCACAGACATATGGAGTGGACTATGATGAGACTTATAGTCCTGTGGCAAAGATGACAACCATCAGGACACTCATTGCAATTGCTGCTTGTAAAGGTTGGAAGTTGTCTCAATTAGATGTTAAAAATGCTTTCTTGAATGGTTACATTTCAGATGAAGTCTACATGGAGCAACCAGATGGATTCAAAGATCAAGTGAGTCCAAATTATGTGTGTAAGCTCAAGAGAGCTTTGTATGGGTTGAAGCAAGCCCCAAGGGCTTGGAATTATAGGCTTGTAAAATTCTTGAATGATCTTGGTTTTCAAGCATCAAAGGCAGATAGTAGCTTGCTAGTCAAAGCAAGTGAAGATGGGTTCATTTATGTGTGTATTTATGTTGATGACATAATACTTACAGGAACAGATGATAAGGGGATACAAATGATCAAAAAGCAGATGGAGAAAGAGTTCAAAATCAGTGATTTGGGGAACCTATCATTCTTCTTGGGAATGGAGATCTCTTATACTCAACATGGAGTATATGTGACCCAAGAAAGGTATCTTAAAAATTTGCTAACCAAATTTAAAATGGAAGATTGCAGGGTTGCACCTACACCTTTGGAAGTGAACCATAAATTGTCTAGGTTTGGAGGAGAAGAGTTCAGAGATATGAAACTCTATCAAAGTTTGGTTGGTAGCTTGATTTATGCTACATTGACAAGGCCTGACTTGTCATATGCAGTTGGTGTGCTTTCACAATTCATGCATTGTCCTAGGAAGAACCATTGGATTGCAGGACAAAGAGTACTGAGGTACATCAAGGGTACACTCAGAGAAGGGTTGTACTATGGATTTACTTCAGATACAAAAATCAAGATATATAGTGATGCAGATTGGGCAGGTAATGTGGATGATAGAAGATCAACACATGGATACTTGTGCTATGTAGGAGACAAATTGATTTCATGGTGTTCCAAGAAGCAACATACAGTTGCTTTGTCATCTACAGAAGCAGAATATAAAGGTATGGTGGAAGCTGCAAAAGAGGTAATATGGTTAAAGACACTTTTGAAAGTTTTTGATGTGATTCAGAGTACTCCTATTATTTGTGGAGACAATATGAGTTCATTATACTTGGCAGCTAATCCTGTATTTCATGCTAGAACTAAGCATATTGAAATACAGTATCATTTTCTGAGAGAGAAGGTCATTGAGAAGGAGATTGAAGTCATACACACTCCCACAAAAGATCAAGTTGCAGATATGATGACTAAAAGTCTAGATGGACCAAAACTACAAAGATTCAAGGATATGGCTGGAGTAAAGAAGATAGAAAAGAACCTCAATTAATGATTGAGGGGGAGCATGACAATCATCAATTGAAGGATTATGGAGAAATGAAGTCAAGGAGTCAAGAAGGAAACAAAGTCAGATGGTTGAAGGAAGGACATTTTCAGAAAACTCAAAGATATGTACACATATGTACATTAGCTGACTTATACTCTTGTTTAAGTCATACACTTGTATATATTCATCTATAAATATGTTTGAAAATGTCGGGCAAGTAGAGCAGAAGAGATTTGAGAATAGGGAGAGAGAAATTAGTGTCATTAGACACATGAAGAGTGAGTGAATTGTCCATCCTCACTTAGATGTAAATTTTCTGAGAAATCGAGAATTTTTGCGCCCGATATTTTGCTGTCTGCTCCTTCTGTGCTTAATCTTTTGAGAAATCCTTTCGCACGTATCTAAGTCCATAGCTAATCTATCTATGGCTAGAATTTGAGAGGTTAATTGTAATCAGGATGTGAGAATTTTGATTAGGAACATTCATATGTAAGAATGTTCTAACAGTCGAGAAATCTGGCGCACATTTCATCTTCAATGAAATGATCATTGCTCAGTCTACAGTGTAAAGTTTTACACAAGTGAGGGCTCAAAATCTAAGTTGGAAGGTAAGCCATCTATGGCTAGAAGATCTTGATCAAACGGGTTCAGAGTTGGGAGAACCAGTGCTAAGAAGTTGCAGGTGTCAAAGTCGCCATTGCAGAGAAGCACTTTCAGACATAGGTAAAGTGTTTCACACATTTCTCAGTGTGTACTTAATCTTTTTGAGAGATTTAACTTGGCAAAGTTGCGCAACCTTAAGGCAAAGTGTTGTGCAAAGTTTTATCAAAAACTTTACAGGATTGATTAGTCAATGAGTGACTAATCTGCAGCAGACTTTTCTGAGAAGTTGATTTTTCAGAACTTTCAATTTTTCTGATAATTTGGTGAAGATTCTCTAAATTAGGTGGAGTCTAAAGTTGATCTTGATATAGAGGTGATCTAAATTCAAGGTCAACTTGTTCTTTTGGAGATTAACACTCTCCATCATTGTCTTCAGTGTTGAGGTCTATGTTCGTACGACAAAGATTAAGCTACGGTAAGAGACGTCCTAGTTGCGTACTGAATCTTCAAGCACTGTGTGTCTAAAACTGTTGAGTCCTTCTATGTTTTCGGTTTGTCTGATTTTGAGCGTTGTTTGGTGAAGGTTGAACTACTGTTAAATGTTACAGTTGTGTGTATTCGGAAAAGGGGTTTTGAGGTAATTCGGTATTACGATACTGATAGTCTGGTACAATGTGTTCAGTAGACTCTGATAGAGTTAAAATGACGAACCGTAAAGAATGAGGATGAGATACCAATTCTTGATAACACCTTGAATGTTGGTATATTGTGTGTTGTGACGTAATTTTGGGAAACAAGCATAGGGCCTCTGTCTTTACAGACCCCTTCCACTCCCAAGAACCCAATTCTCGTTTAAACGCGCTTCTGACAGTTAGAACACAAGCGTTTAACACACCCCTCGACAATTTGGTGAACGTGACGTGAATCGTGACGCTAGTGTGCTTAGGATTCTTAGGTGTGGTTTCAACATTAATTAAAAAAGTTAACCTTTATATTCTTCTTGTTTGCAGGTATGGTCTCTCTTTCCCTGGGTGATTCTTAGGATTCTTAGGTGTGAATCGTGACACTAGTATGCTTAAGATTCTTCGGTGTGGTTTCAACATTAATTACTGTTGATTCCTATTTTTCCTATTTTTTAGTACTACATAAAATTCAAAAAATTAAATAAAGAAAAATTATATAAAAATATATAAAAATTCAATTTCCATTAAATTAAACTTTGGGGTAAAAACATTCAAAATACAAAAACAAAAAAAATTAATTCAAACTAGAGTAGTTACAATCTTAGGACACAAGTAGACCAAAGTAAAAAAGTTGAACATTTTAAATATATTGATAAACAAAAATCTAAGTAGAAAAGCCTACGTTTTAGTAAAGTCAACCTTCATGGCTTTCTCATCTAGGCATAGTTTTAGACAATTTAGAGAGTTATTAGAGCTCGCTATTATAGAATTACTACTCCATTCTAAGCGATATCAAGAATGCAAGATGGAGGAAGTATTTAAAATTTTAACACAAGAAAAACAAGGGGCACGGACTATGCACGCAATCCTACGAGAAAAGGGTAAATTCATTGGTTTGAACATCACTGAGTACCTAGATGTGTTTGAAGAGCAAGCGCAAATCCAGAGATTACCTAAAGACGTACTGGTAAAGTACTTCAGCCGTGTAGTAACTGGATCCATACTTGAAAGCATCCATGTGCATGCTAGCAAACCTTGGGAGGACTTTAGGAAAGAACTCCATAAAATGTTTTATCTTGAGGATTTTAGTCAGCACAGCCGAGAAGGATTTTTGAGATGGGTGAAATCCCCTAAGACTAATGAGTCTCTAACTCATCTTCATGGTGAGTTTATGAGACAATTTACCCAACTTCCTAAGGAGGATAGGAATGCATTAAATCCTGACCTAATTATTCGTTTCCTCATGATATTGAGTCCAAAAGATAGAGCTAAAGTAGAGTGAAGAATAGAAGGGCCTGATAAAAGGTATGGTTTGACTGATGGTTGGGAAAAAGTAAAATGTGAAATAGAAGCTGTAGCTCAAATGAAACAACGATCCTACACCAGGGCAATCTAATATGTGAATGCTTGTAGTTGCAGCTACAACTAATATTGTAGTGGACCCTAAGGCTCCAATCGAATTTCAATTAGATATTTTGTGTAAGAAAATGGAAAATATAATGAATATGCAAGCATCTCTTTCCAAAGAGGTTGTGTTGGGGATTCTTGGACGAGAAGGAGTTTGAGGGTTTGTAGGAGAAAAAGAAAAGAACAGGGAGGAAATAATCTTGACAACTTCTTGCAGAAGCACACCTTAAATCTTAAGTTTTGATTACAATAGAACAATTACATTGTTTAACACACCCGAGTTCATACTTCGGGGCACAAATTACAGGGAATGCTCAATCACAAAAGACCTATTATCCCAAAGTCTTCCAGCAGCCGGCCTCTTCTGCACCCGTCCTCCACTTGCTCCAAGCTTCTCTTTGTGCACACCTTGCACCAAGCTTCCACCAAGCGGAGAGATGAATAACTTTGCGGCCTGATCACGGCAAGAGACCTTGTGATCCTTGGGGTCTAGCTTCTCACTCCCCGCATTCTTCCTTTGCCACTCTTCTTGTACTCTTCACTTCCAACTCTCTGTGTTGTCGCACACTGGTGACTCTTCACTTCTTTTCTTGCTTCTACTTGAACTCCTCTCTCTGCTTACTCTCAATGTGTCCAAGAATAACCTTTGCCCCTCTTTTTGAATGCGTCGGTCCCGTGACCTCTAACTGCAAATAGACTCTTGGGCTTCCTTTGATGTCCCAAGATTGTCTTTTTAGGTGGCGGCCAACGACCCGCTCCTTTGTCCTGTAGTGACTTTAGACCAAAAAGCAAAATTTTGATTGGGTGGCCATATTCCCATATGTGCATACCGGCCGCCTCACGTACCTTTACCTTTTCCCTTTTAATTCATCACTTTTGTACCCAAGAGGGGTTCTCCTGGACCCTCCACATTACTTTAAAACACCCTTTGACCTTAAGGGAATTAGACAATACTTCTGCACCAAATTTAATACCTCTTGTCTATGAACAATTAAAAGTCCTCTTTTTATGAACAATTGACCTTTGAATTTAACTGTGATCTTGACTTTGCCGGGCTCAACAGATGCCCACCACCTAATGTACTCTCCGACCCAGAGAGACAACAGCAACACAATACCGGGAGAACTCAAGAACAGAATCGAACAACAGAAGAAACATAGAGTGAACTGAAGCAGAAATGAAAAAAAATGCTATTATTGAGTAAGAGAAAGAAAATGGAAAGCACGCTACAATTTTTATTGAACCCTGATCAGGACAAAATCAGGGGTTGAGATATTTATTTGGAAATCTATAATGGAAGCTGAAGCCATGTAAGTTATTGAGAAGGTGTCTAGCAAATTATTGAGACTGAGAACTGAGATTATGGAGAAGGGGGATCGAGACCCGCAGCGGGGGGTTGCGGAGAGGATGGCAGTGGAGTTGAAGCTTGCTCAATCAGAAGCTGGAGAGAACTAAGGCACTGTCGAAGGTGGTCCCGTTCGCGTTTGATACGACGGCACGCAGCATTATCGCATAGCCCTAAGGTAGAGCGATTTTGAAGATCTTCTAAGGCCTTCAACGCAGAGTCGGCCATATCCCGATAATGATCTCTCTGTTCTTTGAGTAATCGAGCCGTTTCATTAAGCGATTGCCATTGAGAATTTTCCATTCTATTGATGTTGTCGATTGTCGAGATATACTGCTGATGAATAGAAGCTGCGGCCGAGACAGAATCCAGGGACATTTGGGAGGCCTGAGCACTGCCAAGAGCAACTGCACTCGCTTCGCGGAGTAATTGTAAAAAGGAAGGGGTCGATGGAAGATGAAATGGCGGAGCAGGGGTGGCAGGTGGATTGGGAGGGGGATTGGAAGGAGGGTTTACAGGCGGATTAGGAGGATGGGTTGGAGTTGTAGAGGGATCGGGTTGGGTATAAATATTGGAGGGATTGGGTTTTTTGAGGGGGACGGCACCGGTAGGTGGAAAAACGGAAAGAGGAGGACGAGGGGGTGTACAGGTGGGGTTTTGCGGGTTGAGTTGGGTTTGAATGAGCGGGCGGAAAGATGCTGCCGAAGAAGAGCCATGTGGGGGAACAGGGTCAGGATTATGAATGGTGGTAGTAGCAAGAGACGTGGTGAGGATAGGGGAAGAAGATTGTGGATGAAGGGGAGGGATATCAGGGGGTGCGGAGGGCTGGGTGGGAGCGGAAGTCGAGCCAATGGAGAGTGTAGGGGAAGGGGAAGGGTGGGATAGGGAAGGCATAATTGGAGCTCTGAGCTGGTTGCTAACAGGGAGATGAGGGGATTGGGGTATAGCTGAATGATTAGCAATTTGCGCAGGGAGATGATATAGCCAAGCTAGCAATGGAGCAGAATATATGGAAAAGGCACAAGATCTGCGAGTAATAGCTTCTCGAAGTCTACGGGAGCGCAAGTTTAAGGAACTATAGAGGAGGGCGGCGTAAGGGTATGGGCGGCTAGTGAGGAAGTAGTAAAGTGGATCAGCAATGCGAATATCTGACAGTGGAAGCGGAGAGGTTGGGCTACGAAGTAAAAAGAAAAAAATGAAGGAATTAAGTATGGATTGCATGCGGAGGGAAAAACTAGCGTGATTTTCAAAGCGAGCTTTACAAAAAGAAATGGTTTCAGAGGTTGACACTCCAGAATATAAGAATGGAGGACTGCTGAAGTGGATGAGGGAGGAGCCTAAACTGGTGGCAAGGTCAGAGATGTCGAGAGTGTCGGTGTGAAAACTGGGGAACAGCCGGAGAGCTTCATAGACATCATTATGGCTGGAGGGATCCTGCAAGAGAACGTTCGCCAAGCCCAAAAGATCGGCATACTAAAGATTTTCGACTGAGAAAAGATTACAGAGTTCAATGGGGGGAAGGGATAAATGAAGACGGATTTGGAGATTTAAATCAGGCGGAAGAAAAAGGCGCATATAATTGCCTGAAGGCGAATTAGGGTGCGAGTAATGAGAAGCAGAAGGAGAGGGAGAAGGGGAAGGGGGGCGAGGGAGGGAAGGTGGATAATATATGTCGGTGGAATCAGAGCGAACGGAATAAGTAGGAATGTTTAGAAGTGGAGGATGAAGAGCGGAAGTCGAGACATCTGCTGGGGGATAATGGGATTCGGTAGAGGTAGGAATCGGTGGGGTAAGTGAGACGGGCAATGTCGGGACCGGGTAGACGAGGGTGGTAAGGGGTTGGGTACGCGAGGGTTGAGCAGACTCTGAAGGAGGGTAAGTGGGATTGGTCGTATGTAGCACCGAAGGCATGAAGTCCGAAATATCGCCCTGCGCAGAAGGATCAGCCATAGATGAACTGGTGAGAACACGAGAAATCGGAGGTCCTGGATAGCTGGAATTGCCTTGGTTTGAGGTGATTTATGGGCAGGCCCCTGAGTGATTTGATTGTGGATATGTTGTTATGAGTGATTTGATTGTGGATATGTTGTTGATGAAGAGCCGCTTTGGAGTCGTAGGTGGATTTGAATAATGTACTCCGTGGAGGTGGAGGGAAGGGTGTGGGGTAGAGATGGAGGGGGCGGGGTTGCTTGCGGGGAGCGTTGGAGGGGGGTGGAGGGGGTAGGCGGGGGGAGAGATGGAGGGGGGGGGGGTGCGTGCGGGGAGGGAGGTGGAGGGGTAGGCGGGGGAGAGATGGAGGGGGCAGGAGTGGGAGCTGCGGGGGGATGGAGGGGGGGGAAAGGGGTAGGCGGGGAAAGAGAGGGAGGGGGCGGGGGTGGGCGCTGCAAGGGAATGGAGGGGGGTGGAGGGGTAGTCGAAGGGAGAGATGGAGGGGGCGGGGCTGGGCGCTGCGAGGGAATGGAGGGGGGGTGGAGGGGGTGGAGGGGGTAGTCGGAGGGAGAGATGGAGGGGGCGGGGATGGCCGCTGCGAGGGAATGGAGGGGGGCTGGAGGGGGGTGGAGGGGGGTGGAGGGGGTAGTCGGAGGGAGAGAGGGAGGGGGCGGGGTGGGCGCTGCGAGGTATGGTGGGGGATGTATGAGGTAGTTGGGGGGAGAGATAGAAGGGGCGGGGTTGCTTGCGGGTAGGGATGGAGGGGGGACAGTCGCTTTCGGGCAGGGATGGAGGGGGTGGAAAGGGGTAGGCGGGGGGAGAGATGGAGGGGCGGGGTGGGCGCTGCGAGGGGATGGATGGGGGTGGAGGGGGTAGTCGGGGGAAGAGATGGAGGGGGCGGGGGTGCTTGTGGGTAGGGATGGAGGGGGGTTGGAGGGGGTGCCTGCGGGTAGGGATGGAGGGGGGAAAGGGGGTAGGGGGAGGGAGAGATGGAGGGGCGGGGGTGGGCGCTGTGAGGGGATGGAGGGGGGTGGAGGGGGTAGGCGAGAGGAGAGAGGGAGGGGCGGGGGTGGTCGCTGTGAGGGACTGGAGGGGATCGGAGGGGGTAGTCGGAGGGAGAGATGGGGGGGCGGGAGTGGGCGCTGCGAGGAAATGGAGGGGGGTGGAGGGGGTAGTCGGATGGAGAGATGGAGGGGGCGGGAGTGGGCGCTGCGAGGGAATGGAGGGGGGGTGGAGGGGGTAGTCGGGGGAAGAGATGGAGGGGGCGGGGGTGGGAGCTGCAGGGGGATGGAGCGGGGTGGAGGGAGGAAGCGGGGGGAGATATGGAGGGGCGGGGTGGGCGCTTGCGGGGAGGGAGGTGGAGGGGTAGGCAGGGGAGAGATGGAGGGGGCGGGAGTGGGAGCTGCGGGGGGATGGAGGGGGGGTGGAGGGGGTAAGCGGGGGAAGAGATGGAGGGGGTGGGGGTTCTGGCGGGGAGGGAGGGAGGGGGGGGGGGGGAAGGGGGTAGGCGGGGGAAGAAATGGAGGGGGCGGGGGTGGTAGCTGCGGAGGGATGGAGGGGGGTGGAGGGGGTAGGCGAGAGGAGAGAGGGAGGGGCGGGGGTGGTCGCTGTGAGGGACTGGAGGGGAGTGGAGGGGGTAGTCGTAGGGAGAGATGGGGGGGCGGGAGTGGGCGCTGCGAGGAAATGGAGGGGGGGTGGAGGGGGTAGTCGGAGGGAGAGATGGAGGGGGCGGGAGTGGGCGCTGCGAGGGAATGGAGGGGGGGTGGAGGGGGTAGTCGGGGGAAGAGATGGAGGGGGCGGGGGTGGGAGCTGCGGGGGGATGGAGGGGGGGTGGAGGGAGGAGGCGGGGGGAGAGATGGAGGGGCGGGGTGGGCGCTTGCGGGGAGGGAGGTGGAGGAGTAGGCGGGGGAGAGATGGAGGGGGCGGGAGTGGGAGCTGCAGGGGGATGGAGGGGGGGTGGAGGGGGTAGGCGGGGGAAGAGATGGAGCGGGCGGGGGTGGGCGCTGCAAGGGAACGGAGGAGGGTGGAGGGGGTAGTCGGAGTGAGAGATGGAGGGGGCAGGGGTGGGCGCTGCGAGGGAATGAAGGGGGGGTGGAGGGGGTAGTCGGAGGGAGAGATGGAGGGGGCGGGGGTGGGCGCTGCGAGGGAATGGAGGGGGGGTGTAGGGGGTAGTCGGAGGGAGAGAGGGAGGGGGCGGGTTGGGCGCTGCGAGGTGGTGGGGGATGTAGGAGGTAGTGGGGGGGAGAGATAGAGGGAGCGGGGTTGCTTGCGGGTAGGGATGGAGGGGGGAAAGTCACTGTCGGGTAGGGAGTGAGGGGGTGGGAAGGGGTAGGCGGGGGGAGAGAAGGAGGGGCGGGGTGGGCAGGGGTGGCCGCTTGGAGGGGGGGTGGAGGGTGTAGGCGGGGGGAGAGATGGAGGGGGCGGGGGTTCTTGCGGGGAGGGGTGGAGGGGGGGGGAATGGGTAGGCGGGGGAAGAGATGGAGGGGGCGGGGTGGTAGCTGCGGGGGGATGGAGGAAGGGGAGAGGGAGTAGGCGGGGGGAGAGATGGAGGGGCAGGGGTGGGAGCTGCGGGGGGATGGAGGGGGGTGGAGGGGGTAGTCGGAGGGAGAGATGGAGGGGCGGGAGTGGGCGCTGCGAGGGAATGGAGGGGGTAGTCGGAGGGAGAGATGGAGGGGGCGGGGGTGGGCGCTGCGAGGGAATGGAGGGGGGGTGGAGGGGGGTGGAGGGGGTAGTCGGAGGGAGAGATGGAGGGGTGGGGGTGGGCGCTGCGAGGGAATGGAGGGGGGGTTGGAGGGTAGTCGGAGGGAGAGAGGGAGGGGGCGGGGTGGGCGCTGCGAGGTATGGTGGGGAATGTAGGAGGTAGTGGGGGGGAGAGATAGAGGGGGTGGGGTTGCTTGCGGGTAGGGATGGAGGGGGGGGAAGGGGGTAGGCGGAGGGAGAGATGGAGGGGCGGGGGTGGCCGCTTTGAGGGGATGGAGGGGGGGTGGAAGGGGTATTCGGGGGGAGAGATGGAGGGGGGGGGCGCTTGCGGGGAGGGGGGGGAGGGGTAGGCGGGGGGAGAGATGGAGGGGTGGGAGCTGCGGGGGGATGGAGGGGGGGTGGAGGGAGTAGGCGGGGGGAGAGATGGAGGGGCGGGGGTGGGCGCTGCAAGGGAATGGAGGGGGGGTGGAGGGGGTAGTCGGAGGGAGAGATGGAGGCGGGGGTGGGGATGGAGGAGGTAGTCGGGGGGAGAGATGGAGAGGGCGGGGTGCTTGCGGGGAGAGGGGTCCCAAGCGAAGGGAAAGTGGTCCAAAGCTGAGGGAAATTCAGCATCTCCGTAGGGTGCACTGTTGATGGAAAGGACCCCAAGGATTTGCTGTCTGAGCATTGATGACGATGAGGGCAGCCAGAATGAATGAGGAGGCGCATTATATAGCCAGGAGGAATGATCCAGCACCTCTCCGTAAGGAATGGTTCAGCATAAAAGTGTGTTCAAAAGAGAGGAGAGGCAAACTTTAAGCTCATCCATTCAAGAGATAAACAAAGAAAAGGGCCTTATTGAAAGTTATTGAGCAAAACTAAGAGCCATACAAAAAATTGGCGCCCATTTTTAATTTAGCCATTAATTATTAAATTGGGTGCTTATGATGAAATAAACAACAAAAAAAACAACCAAAATTGGCGCCCCAAAAAATGCGTGAGCATTTGGCTAATTATTACGACTTATTAAAACAATCTAAAACAAATAGGAAACAAAATTAATGGAAATGCAATGGTTATGACATTTTATGATAACCCTTGAGTCTGGAAATGTTTACCAAGGGTAGGGTGTCGCCATCGAGTGTTTCCAATTGCACAGCACCCCACTGCAGCATCTTCGTAATGCGAAAAGGGCCTTCCCAGTGAGGGGTCCATTTTCCTTTGGCTTGAGTAGAAAATTGTGGTCTGTGTAATAGAGCTAAATCGCCAGGCTTCAAGTTTTTGTGCCATAAATTTTTGTCATGAGTCTCCTTCCTCTTTATCTGAATCTTCTCTAACTGTTTGGAGGCTAAAATCCTTGATTCTTCCAGTTTATGCAAAGCAGTTAGTCGTGTTGGAACTTCTATCCCATTTTTCTCAACTCCTTCCGTTCGGATAGAGCCCTTGATGAACTCAAATGGTTCGATGGGAACCAGGCCATAAACTAATTGAAAAGGAGAATAACCCGTCTCTTTATAGGCCAATCGGTATGCCCATAATGTACCAAGATAAGCCTGTCCCCAAGAAGTAGGCTGTAACATGCATTCCTTCCGTAGCATTGAAATCAATACTTTGTTGGTTGATTCAGCTTGACCATTAGCTCATGGGTAGTATGCACACGAAGTCCTATGTAAAATTCGATACTTGTTGGAAATTTCCTGCAGTACTTTGTTGACAAAATGAGTACTCTGATCGGTACATATTTCAAGTGGACATCCAAACCTGCAAATGATGTTACTGTATAAGAAATCAACCACAGTTTGTGCAGTGCAGTCCGTGGATGCAATAGCTTCAGCCCATTTTGTCGCATAGTCGGTAGCTATCAGTAAGTACTTTTCTCTTTTAGGAACCGCCACGGGGTATATAGGCCCGACAAAGTCTAATCCCCACTTCTCAAATGGTTGCCAAGAAGTAGAAACAATTAAAGGATTATGCCTTTGCTTGGTGGGCTTCGGGCCACACCGCTGGCACACATCACATGTTCTTCTCCATTCATCTGCGTCCTTAAATAATGTAGGCCACCATAGCCCAACATCCAGAATCCTTTGGCTCATGATATGCCCCGGAAGGTGCCCACCACCTGTTCCTTCATGTGCAGAGTGCAGTACTTCCCTCACTTCGTCTTCTTCCAAGCATTTCCTAACCCTGTCATTCTTGCCTTGTTTATATAATTTATCTTTAATGAAGGTATATGGTCTACTCTTCATTAGCAGTCTCTTTCTTTGTACAGCACTAGCCTTTTCTGGATACAAACCAGTCTTAATGAACTGCTTAATATCATCATACCAACCTTGAGCTTGTACAGCGAACAGATGAGCATCAGGAAAATCATCATTGATTCCACTGGCTTGCTCCCTCATACTTATTCTGGACAGGTGGTCCGCCATAACATTCTCTCTTCCTGGTTTATGTATGACCGAGAAATCAAGCTCCTGGAATAACAATAACCACCTCCATATTCTACCAGTGGCTTGTGGTTTGTTGAGTAAGTACTTTAGAGGTTGGTGATCAGTTATAATAACAAATTTTACTCCCAATAAGTAATGCCGAAATTTTTGGACAGCAAAAACCATTGCTAAGGCTTCTCTTTCTGTAGTGTTGTAGTTTCTTTCAGCCTTAGTGAAAATTCTGCTGGCATATTGAATTGGTCTGTCCATCTTAAATTCTTCACTAGGTTGTGTTAGAACTGCCCCTACTGCATATGCACTGGCATCCACATGTAAATGAAATATTTTTGACCACTCAGGTGTGATCAAAATGGGAGCAGACACTAACCGTGACCGTAGTGTTTGATATGCTCTTTCCTCCTCTTCTTCCCATTTAAAAGGAACCTCCTTGCCTGTGAGCCTAGCCAAAGGTCTGGCTATATCTGCATACATTTTAATAAATCTGCGGTCGTATCCTGTATGGCCTAGAAAACTTTGAATCTCCTTTGCAGATTTAGGCTTGGGTAATTTTAATATAGCTATGATTTTGTCTGGATCAGGTGCCATACCTTTGGAAGATACCACATGCCCTAACAAAGTACCTTCGGTCACCAAAAAGTGGCATTTGTTTGGATTCAGTTTCAACTTCGTTTCTCTACACCTCTCAAAAACTTGTTTTAATTGAAGCAGATGCTTCTCTAAACAGTCCAATGGAGTTTCTTTAAGAATACCTGAATAAGATGAAAAGTCATCCATGAAGATTCTTAACGACTCTAGTAGCAATGGTCCAAAAATAAGATTAGCTGTTCGGTTGAAGGTAGCTGGAGCATTTCTTAACCCAAAGGGCATCTTCAGATATACATAAGTTCCCCAAGGAGTAATGAATGCTGTCTTCTCCCTATCCCCAGGGTGAATGGATATCTGATTGTAACCACTGAATCCATCCATGAAGCTATAGATGGAATGACCAGCGACTTCTTCTATGACCTGCTCAGCGAATGGCATTGGAAATCCGTCTGGAATCGTTACCTTGTTCAATGCCCTAAAATCCACACAGATTCTGATCTTGTTAGTGTTTTTCTTTGGCACGATCACCATGGGAGATAGCCACTCCGAATGTTCTACAGGAATGTTAATTCCTGCATCTTCCATTTTCTGAATTTCTGAATAGATAGCTTCAACATACTTGGGGTTCAACCGATAACTTTTCCCTCTCACCGGCTTTGCTCCTTCTATCAAAGGAATTCTGTGTTCTCCATAGCTAGGTGGTACTCCTTCTAGATCCTTATAATGCCAAACAAAAACCTTTGTGTAGTGGGTCAAAAATGATCTGACCTTTTCTAGAAGCCCTGGGTAGTTCCACAACCAGGTGGCCACCAAAACCGGCCTGTTATTGTTTTGAGTATCTAAGTGTACTTCTTTGATAGGATCTCTCTCTACCATATTCTCTTTGTGCTCAGTTCCTTCCTTGTCGTCTTCCACTAGTCTTTTGTGCATTGCTTCATAAGCAGGTGCCTCCTGAATTTCAATGTGTTCCTCTTTTTCCTGCATCCATCCTGCAGGTATTTCTTGAATAGGAAAAGAGTATTCTTCACTCGAGTCTTTTACCTTGCCTTTAGCCTTGGCATCTGTCTTATTTGTAGAGTTGATATCATCCTCTGAGTTGTAGTTGAGGGGTGTCTTTCTTCCCCTTCTGTGGTCCATGATAGGCTCTCCCAATCCATCAACTTGGACTTTTTTGTCATCTTCATCATAATATTCAGTTGTGCAAGAATTATTGAGAAAAATTCCAAAACAAGAAGAAGAGTTGCCTGCATGCAGCCACTTTAGAATATCCTCTTCTTCCTCAAAATCTATGTGGGGTTGATCTTCTGGTTCTGGTTCCATGCAAATGCCAACCTTTTGCATCATGCTAGTGTTTCCTTGATTATCCGGGCCTTCTTCCAAATGAAGCTGTGTGAGTTCTTGCCCTTTCTTATGTACCCACATAATGTCCTTGCCCCAATCATGGATGACACTTGCATGTCTCAACCATGGTCTCCCAATTAAGAGGGGAAATCCTCCTTCCACCTGGGGCAATCTTAAAACAACAAAATCCAGTATGAACACATTACCTTGTATTTCAAGTGGGACTTTTGGAATCACTCCGACAGGCCTTACTTTGCTCTGATTTGCTAGAGTAACGATGAAATTTGCAGGCCTGGGAGGATGGAGTCCAATTTTTTCCATTGTATGTTCAGGCATCAAGTTGATGCCAGAACCACCATCCACAATAACTCCCTGAAATTCATGACCTTTAATAGATACTGTCAGTCGAGGACTTTTATAATCTGTAAGGGGTGCTTCCCCTATAATCATCCCTTTATGTAAAACAGCAGTCTTTGCCACTAAACTTGTAGTAGAAGCCTCATCAATTATCTGCAATAATTCTGACCTGAATTTTCCATCCATCTTTATTAGATAAAAAATACTAACCTCCTTCTTCATAGACTTGAGTAGTTTTGAAGCTTCCGACTCTGTAAAGGAATGGGCTCCACTTGACTTATCCAACTCTTCCTGAGCCCTGATGAAAGCATGCCCAATGACATCACTGGTGCCTATGAAGTTTTCCTTTTGTTTTGGATCTGCACTTGTGGTTGCTTTGTCTTCAGCTGCAACTTTTCCTTTGTTGAATCCCCTAATCATTGATTCTTGACTTACGTCCATTTGAGCCTTCCCCTTGCTTCTTGTCTGCACTGTATAAGATTCAAGTTCTTCTAATTGTACCACCCTGGTAGACGGTGAGGGCTCATTGTCCTGAGGTAATGTTTCCTCCTTGTGTACAGAGATCATTTGGATATGGGGTCCGGATGTAGACGCTTGATTCTTAGGACAACAGTTTGTATAGTGATCTCTGGCCTCTGGACAATTTCTGCAAGGAGGGGCATTCTCTGGGAGAGTGCACCTAGATTGGTAGTGCCCGCACTCTCCACATCTGAAACAAATGATGGGCCTTCTAGGCCCGTTTGCAAAATTATTCCTTGGTCTAGGGTTATAGTTGTTACCTGGGTTTGCTGCGGCTGCCATTACATTTGCTGGTGGCAGAGGTCCTCCCTGTGTCCAAAATGTCGTTGCCGGCATTCCCCTGGGTTGGCATTCGTGGGCCTCATGGCCAACTTTCCTGCATAATTGACAAGTCACGTTTAGCAGAGGACATTCACTTACTATGTGCCCTTGCTTGCTGCACATGGAGCACCAGAGTCCACTCTTGATACCACTTCCTTTGAGTTCTTGCAATTCCTGTCTCAGTTGAGCTAATTCTTCTGCTTGGGCCTCTTCTTCCTTTTGGAGCTTGAGTGCTTCAATCTCCCTTCTCAATTGAGCCATAACAGTCTCCTCCTCTGTGTAAGGCTTATTCCTTTTCAAGCCCTCCAGCTCCCTTCTTAACTGGATCACTGGGTCCTCCAGTTCTGTACCATAGGTTGGTTGGGAAGAAGTTGCACCATACTGGTGCCTTATCTGTTCCAAGCGTGTGGCCGTATTGATGAACTCCTCAACAGAGGCGGTAGGTAACACTAACTCTTTAATTTTGCATTGGGTGACCACAGGTAGGGGTTTGGCTAACCACTTCTTGACAAAGAAATCATGCGGTGGATCTGGTAGTTTAGCCATTAGTGCTTTGGCCCTGGTCACAAACCCCAGAAACTTTTCTCCTTGACCCAATCTCAGGTTTTCTAGCTCTTCTATAATGATCTCCGCAGTATTGCCATGCTGGAACTGATTTTTAAAAGCCTCTTTCATCAAATCCCAAGAGGTAAAGTGGTTTTCAGCAAACTGGCTAAACCACTTGTCTGCCAATCCTTCCAATGTGGCGGGGAAGAGTATCAAAAAGGCATCTTCCCTACCCATTAGACCTCTAGTCTTGCATAATGCCAGAAATCTTTGAATGTGCTCATCTGGATCCTCATGAGCTAAACCTCTGAAAGAGGGAAATTTTATGTTTAATCTGGAGAGTAAGGTTTCTAGGTCTACCTGTCCTGCCATGCTTCCTACTGATGAAGTCGATGAAAGTGGACTCGCTGATCTTCTGACCGCCTTTCTTCTTGTCTGCTTGCACGTGACCCTCAAGGTTTGTGACCGGGTTGCGGTCATGAGCTGTTCATAGTCCACTTAATATGAGACACTTGGTATAAGTATGTACCTCTTAGTCCACTGGAGTATTTTGTCAACACTGGAATATTGTTCTCCAATTTCAATTGCAATAGATCTTCTCCTATGCTCAATTCTCCTTGGAGGTCCCACCGTGTGTGCCAAATTTGTTGGGGATTTTTGGACGAGAAGGAGTTTGAGGGTTTGTAGGAGAAAAAGAAAAGAACAGGGAGGAAATAATCTTGACAACTTCTTGCAGAAGCACACCTTAAATCTTAAGTTTTGATTACAATAGAACAATTACAGTGTTTAACACACCCGAGTTCATACTTCGGGGCACAAATTACAGGGAATGCTCAATCACAAAAGACCTATTATCCGAAAGTCTTCCAGCAGTCGGCCTCTTCTGCACCCGTCCTCCACTTGCTCCAAGCTTCTCTTTGTGCACACCTTGCACCAAGCTTCCACCAAGCGGAGAGATGAATACCTTTGCAGCCTGATCACGGCAAGAGACCTTGTGATCCTTGGGGTCTAGCTTCTCACTCCCCGCATTCTTCCTTTGCCACTCTTCTTGTACTCTTCACTTCCAACTCTCTGTGTTGTCGCACACTGGTGACTCTTCACTTCTTTTCTTGCTTCTACTTGAACTCCTCTCTTTGCTTACTCTCAATGTGTCCAAGAGTAACCTTTTCCCCTCTTTTTGAATGTGTTGGTCCCGTGACCTCTAACTGCAAATAGACTCTTGGGCTTCCTTTGATGTCCCAAGATTGTCTTTTTAGGTGGCGGCCAATGACCTGCTCCTTTGTCCTGTAGTGACTTTAGACCAAAAAGCAAAATTTTGATTGGGTGGCCATATTCCCATATGTGCATACCGGCCGCCTCACGTACTTTTCCCTTTTAATTCGTCACTTTTGTACCCAAGAGGGGTTCTCCTGGACCCTCCACATTACTTTAAAACACCCTTTGACCTTAAGGGAATTAGACAATACTTCTGCACCAAATTTAATACCTATTATCTATGAACAATTAAAAGTCCTCTTTTTATGAACAATTGACCTTTGAATTTAACTGTGATCTTGACTTTGCCGGGCTCAACAGATTGCTCAATTAAACAATAAAGTATATTCCATGAGTTTGCATGAGCCTCGAGCTTGCAACAGTGGCTTGGGCCAAGCTACTATGACTACACCCATACAACCTACTTTGCCACAATTTATTTTCCCCTATCCAGTTTATCAATCAGTTCCTCCTACTCAGTCTGCTGCTCAGCCAACTTTATAGAGAAATACTGATAGAAGAGGATTTGGAGGTAAAAGGTGTGTTTGGTGTGATAGTCAAGAACATGCAACATATGCCTGTGATGAATTAAAGAATGTGAAAGATAACCAATTGGTAGTTGAAATCGATAGAAAATTATGTGACTTTAGATCACGACTTCCGTTGGCTGTTAATTGGGGGAAAGGAGGCATGAAGAAATTATATGAAAACTTAACTATTTCCAATGCAACTTCCAGTACCTCGGCTGCTAGATTAAAGCCATCAGATGAGAGGACTCTTTCTATTGC